>NW_023591140.1:3549080-3622763 GCF_014843425.1 Jatropha curcas | reverse complement strand
ACAACAGTAGAGAGCATGTGCCCTGGTTCTCAGTTGACTTGAAGGGGCTGGCGGGGGGCGGGTCTTTTGGTTGTCCCCGCGCGCCCGCGGCCCGCCCCCCCCCGCCCCCGCACCACCTGCCTGAAACGCTCCTTTGCCGCACGGTCAAGAAGGTTGGTGCGCAATAGCTGCTCCTGGGTTCTTTGGAGGAGACACGATCTTTCATATTGCCGTCAGACCAAAATTAGTGAAAGCATATGACCAGCACCTGGCTTCACGGAGGGAAGTATTTAAGATGGTTTGTGATGGCACGGCAGTCGTTGTAATTTGTACAATACTAAAACTTTGACTTTATGGTCGAATCTCCCAAACATATGGCAGGTCCCGTTCTAGGCTAATTGACGTACGCAACTAGCTTCACCTGCTTTTGGTCGACCATGTCGCGTGGTTTTGGGGACAAAATGTTCGTGGTCTGCTTGTAACTGGGGCCTAGCACGCTCGGATAGGGCATCGTCCATAGCATACACCATACTAAGGCAGTATCCTCCCGTGTCTCTTAGACAAACCAAAAGGTTCAAGTGCTTTCACCGTTATGAGAAATACAGGTTATCTACCCAAATCTCAGGGGGATGATACAGGCAGATCTTAAAGAAGGATAATGGGCCAGCCTCCCTCTTTCGAGGTCAAAACCCTGAACTGCCTCAACCTACCCCTTCGGGATTTCAGTATGAAGCTTGTGCAGCTTCATAGAAGGGAAGACTAAAACTCTCGATTCTCTTTGATTTCTGGGGGAGGTGGCAAATAAACTACATAGTGCCCTTATGCTGAAGATGTCCTATCCTGCCAGGGATGGTTATGGCAAAGGTCCGGAAAGACACCTACCCCACACTGCAAGCCCTAGGAGTGTCCGGTGAATGAAGGGACCTATGGACCTAGGTTACCGAGCCCACTGGACGAAGAACCGTGGCCTGAAGAGAACCAGAAGGCGGAAGGAGGAGAGTATACAGATGCGCGCTTACCTTTTGACTTTAATGGTTACTTCGCTGCAAACCGGGAGAAACAGTTCTCTTACTGTGGGCTTTCCCCGAGAACCATTTTCGCTGCCGAGGTTCTGGGCCTAAGAAGATAGCCTGTCCTGGGTTAGAAATAATGTGCCATGGTTCTGAGTGTTCTGGGGTAGTAAGCCGTTCCGCGAACAGTAACTGAATTGGAACAGAAGACCTTCAATGCAGTCCCCGGAGTCTCTTGTGACGCGGTTTGCAGTCATTCAGGGAGGACACGTGATTGGGAACTCAAGACCTGCTGAGCGTAATCAAGGGTCATATACGAAGGGCTCTTCACCAACTGGTACGCGTGTCGAGGAGCCGACGCGTCGCTGCTGATAAACCCCTCCCGAGTCCAAAGCATTAAGAGTCCAATAATATGGTAATAAACGTCCTGTATTCGAGGTCCTGAGTCTGCCCCGAGTCTGAAATCGAGTCAACATCCCAGTTCCAGTTCTGAGTCCGTTCTGTGTCGGATCTAGAAGATCCAGATTTCAAATTTTGATGTAATTTCTTTTTGAACAGACGATTCCGTCATATTGAATAAAGGCTGCTTTAAGCATTATTGACTCCTCCTGCGTGTCTATCTTTCCCAAGCATTTCCCAATGCAAAAATAATTCAAATAAAATGAAAATAAAAATGGTAAAAAGAAAAAATAATAATTGGCAAAGAAGAAAACATGAACTACATACACTTGCGGATCTGACCTGTATGAACAGGGAATATGTCAGTGAATTGTTTGAAGAAGTTTGGTCGATTTTTTCTATGTGGAAGGCAAGTGACATAACGCGCCGAATTGACCCAGGACGGGGCTAGATAGTGTGCGCAGATTGGCAGTATACTGGCTGAGGTTCAAAGCCGCCCGGTAAAACACGAAGCTACAGGAAGGCTAAAAACAGAAAGTGGGTTCCTTGAAAATCAAGGGAGGAAGTGGGCCAGGGCAACTGGAAAATAAGTTCATATCCAATAGAGATAGAAACCTCATGGGGTGCCTACTTCGAACGTTGGCTAGCAAACATAGTTGGTTCGTTCCTAAGACAGGATGGAAAAGTCAGAATGTGGTGTGGATTATCCTGGGATTTTGATAAAAGCCATCGTCCGTTATGATCGACTTCCCCTCTGCCTACATATTTGAGCTTGCTGGTAGAACCGAAATGGGCTTGGGGACACTGAGATGGGGTCTCCTTAACTGATCTTGCCGTGTCGGGTGTACTAATCAAAAGTACAATGATGCATTTTGCCAGACAAAGAGGAAGAACGCATTCATCACAGAGTGTGTCGGAACACTATTGTGCTAACATCGGAGGGTCATTTCCTTTTTGGCCTAAAAATGCCCGGGGCAACCTATCAAAGAATGGCAACGACATCTTCCATGACATGATTCATAAGAAGTTGAGCGTGTAGTGGACGATAATGGTTGTTAAATCCAACGAACAACTGAAGAAACACACAACAGCATACTTTGAGAGTTCTTCCTTAGACTTCGACAGTACATTTAAAGCTCAACCCGGCAAATGTCTGTGTTGAGCTACAATCGGAGTAATTTCTGGGGCATAATGGTCATCAATGAAGGGCATAGAAGTATTGACCCCTTCAAAGCCAAACCATTCTGGAAATGCCAGCACCAAAGACGGGGAAAAAGGAAGTTCGGGGTTTCTTGGGAAGACTACAGTACATGTCCAATGCCGGTTATTAACGGGTGGCATTGGGCCGATACTTGTTGGCTCCGATTTTTCAAATACTACTGTGGCCGAAATAATGGTGAGTAGCTGTCACGGTGGGTAATGAGGGATGGTCCAGCAAGTGCTTTCGAGCCGACACGTCAGCAATATATGTTATTCCCGCTCAGTTTTAAAACATGCCACCATAGGAGGCTAAGGAAAGCCTTTGCTATTGTAGGGTCCTATCAGTTACCAGAAGAGAAAGCGATGGGCGCAATGTTAGCTGCAACAAGCCAGAAGACATACCAGGAGGGTAGAAACATCGCCGTGTATTAACCTCAGCAAAGGATCTTTGAATTATGAGTTAAAATACAATAAATAGAGAAGTTTGTTTTTGGCTCTAGTCTGGGCCTGTACAGGAAGCTTGCAGCACTAACCTCTGGTCTATACCATCAGTTAAGTTATTTCTTGAACTTCGAAACCCGCTTGCCAAACATTCGGCTTATGGAGAGGCCCGGTTCTTGGGACGAGTGGACAGATGCTAAGGGTGGGTGTCTGGGTGCGCTGCGCTAGCTCTGATCGTAGGTTTAAAGATTTGGGTGCTAAACGGAGTGCAGTCGAAAGGTGGAGCTTTGGCTGATCAATTAACAAATTCCGGTTCGATTCGAACTAGATCCATAATGCCGGAGGTGATTTTCCTGATGAAGACTATGTTGAGCTTTGGAGAGTGAGTCTGGGCATGTAGCCTTCGATTGGAGCTTTCAAACTACCATGGAATGGGTTGGAGTCGTATTCAAAACTTCTTGTGGAGAATACGTCCCAATCGCAGTCAAATTAGATTTCGACTGCACCAACAATGAAGCCGGTAATGAAGCTTCATTAAAGGGGTTAGAAGCAGCCCTGGAAGGAAATCAAAAGTCCTCAAGGTTTTCGGAGATTCCCAATCTAATAGTCCCTTCCAAGCTTTTGGAGAAAATAAGGAAAATTAAGGAAGAAGCAATTTGGTTCTTACCTACAACGCTTGGGACGAATTGGCTCAGCAATTTTGAGGATTTATCCTTTCCACTACTTGCCAGCGAGCCAAAAATCAGTTTGCTGATGCTCTAGCTACTATTGGCTCCATGGTTAATGAGGGGGAGACCAAGTGGATTCGATCTTGACAGTGCGGCTACAGAAAATAGCCAGCACATGTCATAGATTTGGTAGATGAAAGCCTTGGTATTTGGGATAATACAGAATTATCTTCAGAATGAAGCCTACCCGAGGGATGCCATGACTGATCAACGGACATTGAGACAGTTAGCATCCGGATATTTCCTTACCGGGGGAGTTCTGTATAAGAGAAGTTGGAATGGCCTACACCTAAGGTGCGTCGATGAGGGAGAAGCTCAAACCATCATGGATTCCTTATATAATGGGGAGTCCGGTCCACACATGCACGGGGTAGCCTTGGCTCGGAAAATCATGAACCTAGGTTATTACTGGACAACCATGAATGCAGATTGTGTGAGGCACACGCAGAAGTGCCATGAGTGTCAAATTTTCGCTAAGCTGCAAAGACAGCCTCCGGTCAATTTGAATCACAGCCTCCCGGTCAAATTTGAATCCTTCACCATGGCCTTTCGCAACTTGGGGCATAGATGTGATCGGAAAGATCCACCCGAAGGCTTCCAATGGTCATCAATCCATCCTGGTTGCTGTGGATTATTTCACTAAGTGGATTGAGGTAGCCTCATATTCGGTCTTGAATGCCAAGAAGGCAGCACAGTTCATCCGTACTAACATCCTTTGTCGGTACGAAACAGCATTCGAGATCATTACTGATAACGGATCCCACTTTCAGAGCGAATTTTCGCATTTGTTGAAGGAAAAGAAAATCCAGCATCATAAGTCCTCACCCTACCGTCCACAAACAAATGGGGCTGTAGTACATACATAAACAAATGTGGGGCTGTGGGGATAGGCCCTACGCAAAATCAAGGCCTATATAAAGGTCATTTTGCAAAAAGACAGTGATCAAATAAAGCTTATTAAAGCTTGGGCACGAACAGTTTACCGGTTGGAAATGTCCGGTTAGTGGGGTACAGGAAACTTTGGGCTAACTCAGTTAACACCTACCGGGGCGAACCCGGATATTCCCTTAGTATAGTGGTAGTGGAGCAGTATTGCTATTGAGCTGTAAGTTCAGGTCGGCAAGGATTTATCCGGGAAAGCCAGATTACGTGTCGAAGCAGCATTGGGACTGAGAACGTATCGGACTTGCCAACTCTTGGGTTGGATGAAAAGCGATTGCGAGCATCACCAAACTCAAGTTTACCAGAGGGAAAGAATTGGCACGGATTTTATTAATAGAAGAGGGGTCAAGGAGACCGGAAAAACTGGAAGAAGGCTATTTGGTCCTGAAGGAATTAGACCGCCAATCATGGACCCACGTGGGAAGGTTTTGCAAGTCTCTCATTGGGTCTCGTACTCGGCTTACGTGTTAGGCGGGAAAAATATTTGTCCGGCGGAGCCGAGTCATCTTGACTGATTCTGGATGTTTGGAATTCACGTAATCCAGTGTAGAACTATGTAGATCAGTTAAGAAAAGATATGTGTTTGTATAAACAAGCAATTGACGATGATGTAGGAAAGAGCTACATTAGACTTGATTCTCCTCGAAAAAAAAAGAAATTATATATCGGAGATATGTAGGCAGCCCTCATTGGGCGCGGTCTAAACATTAATAAAAACATCGTTTCATAATTCTTTCCTCTTTGCCTATGATAAAAAAAAAGAAGGAAGAAAAGAAAAGAAAAAAAGAAAAGAGAGAGAAAAAAAGAGAAAACCCGCTAAGTTGAAAACCCGAAAGGGCGGCTTAGGCAAAAGTTGGGGCCCGTTAAGTCGAAAACCCGAAAAGGGCAGCTTAGGCAAAAATGGGTAGCTCGCTAAGTCGAAAACCCGAAAAGGGCAGCTTAGGCAAAAATTAGGGGCAAAATTAATGAGCTTGTTAATAAATAAAAGTCTGAAAAATGCTTCGGAACAGTCTTTACAAAATCAACATGACATTTCCAATTACAAGCAATAAAAGTCAAGCAAAAGAGTCTATAAAAGTCCAAGTGCCAATTCCAAAAAGAAAAAGAAACATACTCCAGAATTCCCAAGTCCCAATAAAAGTAAAATAAAGGGAAAGACACACAAAAAGTCCGAGTCAGAAAAAAACACCATCTCTAAGTGTCCGTCGCCTACGTGGGGCAACATCCTTGAGTCATCCCTAGCTGCTTGAACTCTCTCCAACCTCGCCTGTCCGGGGAGCCAACCACAATCTCACTCATCAGTCCCAACCTCACTTGTCCCAGCGTCAGTCTGAACCCAACCTTCAAGTGCACTCCCAGCAGTAACGGTCCTTCTTGGCCTCTCAACCGGCAGATAACGGCAATGATACCAAGCTCGATACTCAGGAGAAGGTCTGAACACCTGGCAGGATTAGGTAAAGGCCTAACATGTGATGGTCTCTAAAGCCCCAGCCCTAAGGACGGCTCGGGTACACCCGAGTAAATGGCCGAATCAGCTGAAAGTCATCCACAATTTGGGATACGTCTGGTCTATCGCCATATGCCTCAAAACGCGCCGAAGCGCAGTACCAAGTACAATTGTGTAAGGCCTAAAAGGAAACTCGAGTATGGCGAGAGCTAAACCCTGGATGAAGCGGGTGGTCATATCCAGGATAAACCAGAGCACCTCATTTGGATCCCAACTCACCCAACTCAATCAGCCATGAGGTCCATGCGTCAGTAGAAGGATGTGTGATCAAGATTCTCCGCATACGATACTGAGAGGGATTGTAAGGAAAGGAGGTAGGAGCAGCAACCACTTGAAGGTGGTCCTTTAACCAAACCTAAGTAATGGATCCTTTCTATTACAAAGGAATAAACTAAAAGAAAGAAGAAAAAAAATAATAATAAAAAGGAAAAGGAGAAGTACCTGGAGAATAGCCGGAGAGACTGTCCAGTCATCAAAGCCTAAAGCAGCCCTGTCAAGGCTCCTGATAGTCTCTGCCAGCACAATGCCGCGCTACCAATAGGGCCAGGGGCCAAATTATTTGTGACAGACCCATAATTCCTCCATTTGGGCTGATACCCATGGGGGACGCGAGAGAGCGCGAAATCCCCAAGAACTGGCGTTCCTGGGTTAAATAAGAGCCAGCATAGTAAGGCAAAAGAGCCAAGGCCCGCATCCTCAGCCTCCAATTTCCGGTTTTTGGGGTCCTCTGAAATGGGACCTCTGATAAATTCATCGATCAGGGCCAGCAGAATTGCTTTCTGGTCGCATCATTACAATCATAAGCCTAGCTTGGGGTCGGCCTGAACTGAAACGAGATTTTTCAAATGTACCCGGACATACCGCAATTTTTTACCTCATGCTGACTAAAGGGGCATTGGGGTCGCACTCCTTAGGATAGCATCAGAAATTCCTCAAAAAGAGGACACATCTTCCTCCATCATGGCCCCGGAACCGAACGGGTGGGGGCCTCTCGGGTCCCAAAGTCTAATGTACACGGCCCGTAAAAAATCCCAGTCGGAACACTACCTCCCCTACAGGCCCCCTAAGGGTAATGATAGGAGAGAGACCATACCTTCCCAAGTTGATCTTTTCGACTTTGGAGAGACTCCTCGTCCAGCTGTGCATGCTGTGGTTGAAAAAGGGATTCATCTTTGAAAAAAGAAAGAGAAAAAAAAAAAGCTAAAAAGTGCCTTTTTTGGCTCGATTTTCGAGAGAATGAATGAAATAAAAAAAAAGCTGAAAAATAAGTTTTTATAGTGAAAAACGCGCCCGGAGGCAGCTGCCCCCGCTGGAGTCGGCGACAGCGGCCGCCAGACCCGGCGGCAGCGTCCGTCGGCACCGGCAGCGGGCAGCGGGGGCCCGCGACTCTGGAGTGCGACGTCGCGCTTGTGTTTTTGGAGGGGGGGAACTACCGGCAGGCGAACGTCCGCGATGGTTGGGGACTGACGTCCGCCGACGCCGGCGCCAGCGTTCGCCGAACTCCGGCGGCAGCGGCCGCCAGAGGCGGCGGCCACCGCAAAAAAAAAATTATATATATATATGTTGACGCGTAATTTTATGCCTCCACCTGACCCGATGATGATATGAGGACATGGGATAAGGTATCACGATAAACCAGAAGTGTTTGAACCAAAAATTGAACCAAACCGCCCAAAGGAGTCTGATCCGTGTTAGGGCTGCGTCACGCAGCTAATACCTGCGTGACGGCACTCTTAGATGCGTCACGCAGCTCTAACAGGACTGACACCTCTGGCGTGCTGGATGCGTCACGCAGCTCTAAGCAGGACTGACACCTCTGGCGTGCGCACCGGTGCACGGCCCTGCACTGTTTGTATGTGCATCGCTGGAAACTGTAGCGGAAAAGTAAAAGTCGCGGTTCACGGCTTCTTTTTAGGCTCGTGCACGGCAGCTTCTACCGGCTCGCTGTGACGCGACTGCTCTTGTTGCCCTTAGCCATGGATAAAAATTACAGACATTTGTCAGACAGAAAAGGGACTTTTTGCAATTTTATCTCATTTTTTCTCTAAAAATCTTAAGCTAAAAATTAAGTTTTTACGACTAAAACGGCTAGGTTTTCTTCCCCCAAGAGCTCCAGTGAGTAAACTTGAGGAAGATCAACATTAACCATTTAGTTTTTGGAATCAAGAAATATAATAAAAATATAAGAAAGAGAAAAAAAAAGAGAGAAACACTTTGGTTCCGTGGAAAGTTGGATCGGAAAGACCCATTGCACTTTCTGGGGTCGTGAAAACAACATCTCTTAAATCAAATCCCAGTGTAATGCAATTGCCTCCAAATATGAGGGCTAAAGGTAACGATTTCTAAATTTTCTTTCCTCATTTCTAGTATTTTTTATCTTTAAAACTCTCATTAATTCACATATTGTTTAATTGATTTGCCATTCGATAAAACGTAAGTTTGCCTATTGTTGCACCTTTTCTAGGTTTTATTCCTAATTCAACTTTGGGACAAAATAAGCAACGTAAAAGAGGTAGTTTTGAAAGGTAGTGGGTGCGGACCGGAGTGCTAGTCGCGTATACGCAGCTAACTACCTGCTTGACGCGGCCTGTTCATTGTCCAATGGATAGTCCTTCATTTGGACTGGACCACTGCGTGACGCAGCTGTTTATACATACTCAGTATGTCATTTTATTATTCTCATATTTGTATTTTTTAAACGTGAATATCTTGAATAATTGATCAATAACCCTGAGGATCTAGAATAATCACAAACAGTTCCGTCACGTAGGTAGGAGTTTCCGTCAACGCGACCTGTTCTTCATAGAACCCGCGTGACGCAGAGTTGTTTCTAAGTTCACAGCAACGAATGGATAGAAGTTCAAGTCACGCGACTGTTCTTTCATAGAACAGCTCTGCGTGACGCAACTGTTACCAAGCTTTCCAGAATAAAAGACAAGAGCCGGCGCCATGTCGCGACTTATTCTTTTCCATAGAACGCTGCGTGACGTTCTTGGGGAGGACGCCCTCCCCCGAAACATCAAATGCAATATGAATGGGGCATGTTGACTAAGGATAGAAATGCAACGGGTGAAATGTGTGAAGTCGCCACCCGTTGTTTAATTTAATTTTTAGGGCTAAACTTAGGCAAAAAACCCTAAGTGACTTCCAAATTTTAATTAACCTAATTACTAGATTAATTTATCCCGAATGTTTTAAGTACAATCTACGACGCCGAGGTGGGATCCCGAGACGATGTCATGCTGATGAACTAAACCGATGGAATGAAATGCTTTGCAGGTGGAATGATTGGACCAATGAAATGTTTTAAGTGATTTCGACTTGCCGCTCGGGTTTAAATCCGCAAACGTGCCTACGTACTTCCGTTCTGAATGGAAGATCAAAGTCGACGTAGTTCGAGTAGGCCTTCTTTGAAGGAGCTTTTGGATGGGATGCCTTTAATGCATGAAGTTTGGGTGTGTGATGCTTGTGGTGTGTGTATGCTTTGTGCATTTTTGTTTAGG
Organism: Jatropha curcas; assembly: GCF_014843425.1. The sequence continues at coordinate 3,613,054 of NW_023591140.1, read as the reverse complement.
CCTTTTGCCAAAGAATTGATTGTCACAGGCACTCGGTGCCAAAATGTTGATTTGAGGCTTTTTGCCTAAAGAAAGGATTTGGGCTTATTCTTGCCAAAAGATAAGTTGGGCTCGCCAAAGATTAATTGGGCTTATTATTGCCAAAAGATTGATTATTTAGACGATTGTCGCCAAAATTGAATGATTTAAGGCTTTTTAGCCAAAATGAATTGATTTAGGCAATTGTCGCCAAAGGTTGGTTCAAGGCTTTTAGCCAAAAGAAATTGATTTAAGCGATTTGTCGCTATAAAAGAGATTAATTTTCACTTATAAGCAATTTATTTGCTTAAAGTGATTATTTAAAGTATAAGCAATTTAATTTGCTTAAAGTGATCTATTTAAAGGCTTTTATCCATAGTATTGATTTAAAGCGATTTGTCGCTATAAAAAGATTAACCTTTTCACTTATAAGCAAGTTTACTTTGCCGGGTAAACTGACTTATACCATTTAAATTGAAATATAGGCAAATTTTATTTGCCATATAAGGGAAAACGTGTTTTAAGTAGGACTTTTAGTGGCACAATATGATTAACTGGACCTTTAGGCCTAAGAACTGTTTGGGGTGAAGATAAAGGATAATTTTCACCAGTTAGTTTCACCATAGTTATTGATTAACTAGGCTTCTTTAGCCAATAATGTCAGATTTAAGCTTTAATACCACGATTATTAATTAATCGGGCGTTTAAACTTAATCTTTATTTGATTGAGGCAATTTATTTGCCTAGTGGATGATATGGATGCATTTAGGCAGTTATAGAGTTAATAGGAGTAGAAAAGAAGCATGCATGAAGTGCTAAAATTAAATAGGCGTAGTTTAGTTTGTGTACCTGATTTAATCTCCGACCGCTTCTTAACTCCAGGTTAAGCTCCTCGTTAAGGGAAATATTAATTAAAATGGAGTTTTAATGGCCACTTAATGGCGCCACTCTGTTAATAAGCAAGAAAAAATGGTGAAGAGCTAAATAAATATAAATAAAACAATGAATGCCAATGCAGAAAGCGATAAAAACAATCGCCAAGGGAGCGGTAAAGGGAGAAGAGAAGGTCCGTGCAACGGACGGAGACTGTGTGTTCCTAAATGGAGCCCCGGGGCTCTTTTTATAGAAAAAAAATGCACCCCGGGCGCGCCTGCCTTTGCCTGGGCGGGCGCGCCCCGTCTTTTTGGAGGGTGGGCAATGCCCTTCACCCCCACTTGGCGCGGTCATCGCGTGCCTTTTTTTCGTTCCGTGGCCTTTTTTTCCGGGAGTCTCCGGACTTCCAAAAAATAATTCCGAGACCAGTTCCGTGATCCTCGTAATTTTTTGGACATTTCCAAGTGCCATATTGGGGCACACTTCCGGTTAACTTTGTGAATGACCTCCGGTCCGACCGGACTGTTTGCAGTCCCAAAGAATTTGGCTCTTTGTGAGCCTCAAAATTTTAAAGGGTGTTCACAGTTGCCCCACCGGCAACCCATAAAAGATGTTTTATGGGCGCTAAAAGATGTTTTATGGGCGCCGGTGGTTGTCTGAAAACTAAATTTTGTAGGCGAAAGTTTGACGCGTCAAAAGGACCCGCCTCTTGGCTATTTGCTTTATAAATAGCTCAAAAACTCATGATTTCATTCATTCTTTACTCTCCAAATCAAAAGAGCTCTCTCAAATTCTCTCAACTTTCTTATCATGGCTTCCCCAGGCTATAGCAGCGACGAGGACCTTCTAGAGTCTCTGGGAATTTCTGTGGACGATGTAAATCTTGCGGCGGACGCTGACACTCATGTTTCCATGACCGGCATCTTCGCCCAGGTAAGCTCCCTTTGCTTCTATACTTTTGGGCCTTAGGCCAAGTGTGAATTTTTTTGGGCCTTAGGCCGAATTGTGATTGACTCTTACCACTTTTATTAGTATGCATGCTGGGAGAAGATTAAGATATCTTTTAGTTAGGAACCAAAGGATAACCTTAAACTGTTTTACCTTTTAGGATGCATACATTAGACTGGACGTGGGTGAGTCCTCTATTGCTGAAATCCCATTTGACATACTTGATCCTAATACCCCGGTCGGAGCTATGGTGGGACATATTTGACATACTTGAGTCCTCTCACCTGGACTTCTTAAGAAATCTCGAGCTGGGTAGGCAGAATTACAAGAATTTACTGGGCGCGTTGGCTGAGCGATGGTGGGACACCACCAACACTTTCCACTTCTCTTGGGGCGAGATGACGATGACCCCAACTGACTTTTCATTGATTTCTGGGATTCCTTTTGGTACAAGCCTGACTTTTCATTGATTTTCTGGGATTCCTTTTGGTATTTTTCGGCCGATCGATGCTTGTAATGACGATGGACGATTGGAGGACTGCGGTCACCCCCGACCGAATGACAGAGCTGATAGGGATTGACCTTCCCCGGATTGTTAGACCCAGCCATTCCTCCCCCGACCTGAGTGTTTCGAGGCACTGGCTATCCTCCCAGGCCCCTGGCATTTATGCCAGACATAGACAAGGAGAGCTAACGGCTACTCAGGTCGCTAGATTCACTCTGCTGCTGCTGTTTGCTTCGTCTTTCTGGTCTAACAGAAAAGAGAAGTTTAATCCCTCTATACTGAGGAGCTTGGAGGACTTGGCCCACCTCACTGAGTATGACTGGGCCGGTGCTATTCTGAGCCGCATGTACGATGATATGTGCGATCTGAGTCGGGGCCACTGTAACCTATTCTGACCGCATGTACGATGATTGTGCGATCTGAGTCGGGGAGCCACTGTAGGCTGCAGTGGGAACCTACTTATTTCTCGGAGGCATATATGATTAAAGAAACATATTCCTTCATTCTGTGCCCTTTTTTTTATTATTATTAATCCTTCCTTTTACCTTGTGCAGACTTGGGCACTTTGAGTTTTATTCCCCAATAATTGGGCCTTTGAGTATTTTCCCTATATCCGCCCTGAGCTGGCCCATACTGATCTTGGGCTAGGGTTGGTACCTTTAGCTTGGAGATGGTACCGAGCTAACTAACAGTCTGTTCTACGCCGGAAGTCTTTGGGGGATCTGCGGAGCTTCTTCGATGCTTGTACCATAGGGCAGGCGAGTGCATTCCTAATTTCTCTTGGTTGTGTGAAAAATAAAAAAGATTTATTAACATATTTGCTTCTCTTACATAGGTTGAAGTAGGGGCGATGGGCATCCGACTCCAACATTGGATTGAGGCGGATCCCCATTTCAGGCGATCAGAGGCTCTGTCCCTCGTCGATATCTCGGCGGTGTTTGTCTTAATCGAACATCCTGTTCTGAGACGTTACTAACATGCGGTGAGCGAGTGGACTCCAGGTTAGGGGCTGCCGCTAGCACCGTTCTTCTTCCCTCCCCCTAGAGGACAAATGCGAGCGGTAGCAAACAGATGAGGTTCTTACAAGAATCGTCTTCCATATTAACTTCAGGTATTTTCCGTACTTTATTTCTTTTCTTGGAATTCGATCCGGGTGCTGGACCATAAATTATGACGTAATTCTGCCCAGGTGTTTCTAATGCGGCCCATCGCTCCAATTTACAGTCTCCTCGGAGTCGATTGCGTCCACTTATTCCAGCTGATGGCTCACCCTCGTTATCACTTCTCTGGGCACTTCAGGGCTACTCGGGCCAGGATTGCCAAGGAGGACGGCCTGTAGCCCCAGCCTCCTTTCTTCTGCTTCCGGTGGAAGGGTCCGTCTCGAGCTGGCCCTAGTCATTTCGGGCCAACTCGGTTAAGTGATTGCGCTTTAAGGATCTCCCAACAGGCTTATTTTCAGAGTGCTACCGGCCCCTGTCCTAATTAACCTCTGCGGGCTTGCCTAATTTGCACCTTCCATACAAGCATTCCTATTATACTGAGGTACTTCTGTTTTCTCTTAGGAGAGGATAGTACTGGAATATATCCGCGGTGAATACGCCTGGGTCCTATTTACTCCTGATACATTAATTGAGTCACTAATTGACTAGTAAATCTTCTCTATAAAAAGGATTCATAAAGAATTTTGTATATCACCTTTGTATTTTTTGCCGTGATTTCCAGGTTTCCTGACCGGCTTGTTGATCGTCAGAAATGAATGGAGCTAATCCCTACAGAATGCATGGAGAACTAACCTTCAGTGGTACCACTGCAGGCTTTTGACGAACAAGAAGGAGGTAGAGGTACTACGCCGCGTGATATACTGCATGAGGATTCTTCGTTCCTTATTTCCTTCGCCTTTATTATTCACCCTTATGTATTGCACATCTTGGCCTGTATTTCTGTTACTCCATATTATTTGTCACACTGACATTGATTAATACTCAAGAACATGACTAATGCTCAATGCAATTAGAGATTTGAGCAGAAACAGGAATAAAAAAGTACAGAGTGTTGTGCTTATATTTTTCGAAAGAGAAAAGGAAAAGAAAGAAAATAAAAAGTTTATTTTATGTCGTCATTTATTTCTAATTTTTATAATTCTTTTTTCTTTTCTTCTTCTTTTCTGTTTTCTTTTTGTTTTTTTTTCATGCCCGCCTGGCTGGGTCGGGAAGCGTGGGCCGCGCCTGTCTGCCGGGGACAATTGTGCGCTCACACCGCTGGGGAGTAGAAATTTCCGGCGTGTTCAACGCCTTCCTAGGGCGGTGCAATGTTTCCGCCACGCTGGCGGCGCGTGCACGCACTTTCAGGCTGGCATACCCCGCCTTACAGACTTTTTTTCATTCTGACTCTCCACTGAACAAATGTGCTTAAACAGCTTAATTTAGTCAGTTTTCTCTGTTCTCCCCCTCCCTTTTTATTATTGATCATTGAATTGTTTTTTTTAAATTTATTATTTAGTATTATTAATTATTGTTTTTTTAAAAAAAAAAATAATAACAGGACAGACGAATAAAAAATAAAAAAAATGAATCCTTATTACAAACCATTCAGCGAGGAGGCATAGCTGGACACAGGAGTACCAACAGTGTGAAAAGATCAATTTGGAGGAAGGGTACGGAATTTCCTCTGAACCGTTAATCACCCTTAGGGTGTAGTGTTTGACTGGGACTTTTTGCGAGCTTGTATTAGATTTTGGATCCTGAAACTCAATGTTTTTTCTGTTTGGGGCCTATAGAATAGGAGGAAAGGGTCCTCTCTTTGAGGAGTTTTGTGCGATTTATGGGTGTGACGCCAATGCTCCCCTGGTCAAGCACGAGGTGAAGATTGGGTATGTTAATGCCTTCATTGAAAACCTGTTTTCGGTTTAGCCCGGGGCTATGAAGTGTCAGACTGATTTAGATTAAAAGTGGCGAGTCTGCTGCCCTCGATTGAATGAAATTCTCCAGAAGACTTTCTCGGAAGATCCGTACCGGCGCCATGAGATGAGGAATGCGGGCTATGAGGTTTGTTTTGCCTTAATTGGCTGGCTATTTCTATTCCAACCCCGGACCCGGGTTTTTTCTTATTCAACCGGGACCCGGGTTTTGGAGACTTGCGGCTTTGCCCTATGGTTTGGCAAATGGAGGACATGGGTTGCATTGGTGGCATTGTGCTGGCTGAGACCATTAGAAGTCTTGACAGAGCCGCTTTGGGGTTCGACGATTGGACCGTCTCTCCCCTTGTCTTGCAGGTATTTCCCCTATCATCTTTCCTCATTCTTTTCTTCCTCTTTTTTTTGTTATAACGGAAAAGATCCATTATTCAGGTTTGGTTGAAGGATCACCTTCAAGTAGTGGCTGCTCCGACCTCCCTTCCCTACAATCCTTCTCAGTATCGCATGCGGAAAATCTTGCTCTCCCACCATTCTACTGAAGCATGGACTTCGTGGCTAGTTGAATTGGGTCCAAATGAGATACTGTGGTTCGTTCCTTGGTACAATATCAACCGCTTTATTCAGGTCAGCTTTCGCCATTCTCGGGTTTATCTTCTAGGCCTCACACACTGTACTTGGTACTGCGCTTCTCGCGCTTCGCTGCGTTCTGAGGCCAGATGGGGATAGATCAAACTGTCCCCTATTATGGTATGCACATTGATTCAGCCATTACCCCGGGTGTTACCCGAGCCGTCCTTAGGGCTTGGGTCAGGGATCATCATATGGTTAGGCCTTTGCCTAACCCTGTCGGTGTTCAGACTTCTCCCGAGTATCGAACCTAGTTCATTGCCGTTGTCTGGCCGATTGAGAGACCAAGGAGAACCGCACTGCTGAGTGCACTCGAAGGCTGGGTTGAGACTGACACTGATGATGAGGTTGGGACTGGTGAGGAGATTGTGTTGGCCCCTTGGACAGGCGAGGTTGGGGAGAGTTTACCAACTAGGGATGACTCGGAAGATGTTGCCCCACGGAGGCGACGGGACCTAGACTCTTATGAACTTTTGTGATTTTTCCTTGTTTTGCCTTTCGTTTGGGACTTTGGATTTATCTTTTGATGTATGCTTTACACTTTCTTTAGTTATTTTTGGACTCTCTTGCTTGATTCTGGATTACTTGTTTGATTCTGGATTATTTGACTCTGTCGTTTGGCTTTTAAATTTTCCAATATTTATTTAGGCTCTAATTTTTGCCTAAGCCGCCCTTTCGGGTTTTCAGCTTAGCGAGCTACCCCCTTTTGCTTAAGCCGCCCTTTCGGGTTTTCAACTTAGCGGTTCTTTCTTTTCTCTTTTTTTTTTTTATTCGGCAAAGAAGAATGAAATTTGAAATGTGTTTTTTTTATTAATGCTTAGACCGCGCCCAAAGAGGGCTGCCTACATATAACAATTTGAACTGTATATTTTTTCACACAAAAGAGGCTCGAAATTTAAGATAACTCAGGTCTAATGTAGTGTTGTCAAGATGGGTTATCCTTGCAAATGATTAAAACAATTTACACGAATAATACCTTTTTAACTGATTCTAAATTACATGGATTAGTGAATTCCAAGCCCATCCAAATCAGTCAAAATAGACGGCTCCGCCTGACAAGATCTTCTTTCAACACATAGGGTCCAGCCCAATGAGGGAACGGAACTTCCAACACGATGTATAGGGATCTCTACACGAGCTCTATGTATAATTCCTCCAAGTTAAGCACATGAGACAACCTTTCTTCCATTTCTCGGTCTGTGACCACCTTCTTGTAAATTTTAATGTTCGTTGCCATTGCTTCTTTTGATAAGACTTGATTTCGGTGAATTCGCATTTTCGCAGTCTCCGGTTTTTCAATCATACCCAGCACGCTCTCAAATGGAAATTCTCAGCCAATTGCTATTCACTGATCTGGTTTCCACAGATAAACCCTCGCGACTGAACTTCCAGCTCAATAGGCAATACTGTCTTCCATGCCAATACACTTAGTGCGGACCGCGGGTTGCACCAGTAGGACCGTTCTGATTGAAGGTCACTGTATCCCCATAAAGCATGTTGGTAGTTTGGTTCATGCCATTGTCGAGCCGTCGCCTCCTATCCTCTGAAATCGAGTTTTGCAAAATGACTTGTTATAGCTTGTTTGCGCATTCCTTCGACGGCCCCATTTGTTTGTGGCGCGGATAGGGTGAGGACTTATGGTGCGAATCTTCTTATGCCTTAAGAGGTCCAGTAGCAAATTCATTGTAGCACAGTCAAATTTACTGTAGCAAAGTCAACCAACAGGCTTTTTGAGCCTCAAAATTTGAGTATTCACAATACCGACAAAGGATGCTGGTACGTACAAACTGTGTTGCCTTCTTGGCGTTTAACATTGAAAAGGAAACTGCCTCAATCCATTTAGTGAAATAATCTACAGCGACCAGGATAAACTGGTGGCCATTAGAGGCTTTCGGGTGGATCTTTCCAACTACATCTATGCCCCAAGTTGCAAAAGGCCACGGTGAAGCAATTGGATTCAAATGGATCGGAGGCCGTTTTTGCAGCTTAGCAAAAATTTGGCACTCATGGCACTTACGCGCATGCCTCACACAATCCGAATTCATAGTTGACCAGTAATAAGGTCACCGCCAGTCCGCCGTGAGCCTCACAACAATCCGCATTCATAGGTTGACACAGTAATACCTTAGGTTCATGGATTGAGCCAGAGCTATCCCGTGCATGTGTGGCCCAGACTCCCCATTATGTAAGGAATCCATGATGGCTTGAGCTTCTCCCTCCTCAACGCACCTTAGGTGCATGCCATTCCAACTTCTTTTATACAAAACTCCCCCAGGAAATATCCAGATGCTAACTGTCTCAATGTCCGTTGATCAGTCTTGTTGAATCCCTCCGGGTAGGCTTCATTCTGGAGATAATTCCGTATATCCCAAAACCACGGCTTGTCATCGACTAGATTCATGACATGTGCTGGCTGTTTCTGCAGCCGAACCGTCAAAGGTCGAATGACTTGGTCTCCTGTCAGCGGGCGAGCCGAGAGTAACCTGTGCACCTGGATTCCCACGATATCATTTAACCATGGAGAAGCCAATGCGTAGGAGACAAGAGGCACGTCTCGAATTGGATTGTGGGACTGGCAGAGGACCATAGTGGGGACAAGATACCATTCATCAAAACTGTTTGAGCATGCCGTGCTAAAGCGGTTGTAGTAAAGAAACACTCACAACGCCTCCTACCTCTGATTTTCCCACTTCCTTAGAGCCTGGGAAGACTATCAGGTTTGGAATCTCCGAAAACACTGAGGAACTTTTTTTCTCTTTTTCCAAGCTGCTTCTAACCCCTTGCCCTTGATACAGGCTTCGTATTCGGCCTCATTATTGGTACAGTCAAAGTCTAGTTTAACTGCAATTGGGACGTATTCTCCACAAGGAGTTTTGAATACAACTCCAATCCCATTTCCATGGTAATTCGAGGCTCCATCGAAGTACATCTCCCAGACCTGATTTTCCAGGTGCAACAGGTTTTCGTCGGGGAATTCTACCTTCGGCATTTGATCTTCGACCGGTAATTCGGCTAACTGGTCAGCCAAAGCTCCGCCTTTTACTGCCTTACGTTGTACAAATTTCAGGTCATAGGCTGCGAGCACTGACACCCACTTAGCCATCTTACAGTCTAGAACCGGCCTCTCCATAAGGAATTTCAAGGGGTTCGAATTCAGAAATAACATAGGTGGTGTAGGACGAGAGATAGTGCTGCAGCTTTGTGCTGCAGCTTTGTACAAGCCCACACCAGAGCAAAACACAACTTCTCTATCTTATTGTATTTCAGCTCGTAGTCTAGCATCCTTTTGCTGAGGTAATACATGGCATTTTCTACCCTTGTATCTTGTATCTTCTGCTTGTTGAGCTAATATGGCCCCCATTGCTTCTTCTGTTACCGACAAGTACAGTAGCAAAGGCTTTCCTAGCCTTGGTGGTTGTAAGACTGGCGGGGATAGCAGGTATTGTTTGACTTGGTCAAAGGCCGCCTGACAATCCTCATTCCATTTGACTGCCACTCCTTTCCTAAGTAGCTTGAAAATTGGGCCACAGGTATCGGCCAACTGATTGATGAAACGACTAATGTACTGTAACCTTCCCAAGAAGCCTCGGACTTCTTTTTCTGTCCTTGGTGCTGGCATTTCCAGAATAGCTTTGGCTTTCGAAGGGTCAATCTCTATGCCCTTCCGACGAACCATATGCCCCAGAAATACTCCGGATGTGGCTCCAAACAGACATTTTGCCGGGTTGAGCTTCAAATTATACTTTCGAAGTCTAAGGAAGAACGTACTTTCGAAGTCTAAGGAAGAACTTCTCAAGTACTGTTGTATGTTCTTCAGCTTTTTTCGATTTAACAACCATATCGTCCACATACACTTCTACTTCTTTGTGAATCATGTCATGGAAGATGGTCGTTGCCATCCTTTGATAGGTCGCCCCGGCCCGGCATTTTTGAGCCCAAAAGGCATGACCCTGTAACAGTAGGTTCCCCATTCCGTGGTGAATGCCGTTTTCTCTTTATCTGGCTCATGCATCATTATCTGATTGTACCCGACAGCAAGATCGGTCAAGGAGACCATCTCGTGTCCAGCCATTCGGTCTACCAGCAAGTCGATATGTGGCAGGGGGAAATCGTCCTTCGGACATGCCTTATTCAAATCCCGGTAATCCACACACATTCTAACTTTACCATCTTTCTTCGGCACCGGCACTATATTTGCTAACCATGTCGGGTAGGCAATGGGTTCTATGAACTTGTTTTCCAGCTGCTTGGCAACTTCCTCCTTGATTTTCAAGGACCATTCTATTTCTGGTTTTTAGCCTTCTTAAGCTCTGTTTCACTGGCTTAGCCTCGGATTACACTGGAATCTTGCTGCACCACTAGTGCCTGGGTCAGATTCCACCCGTGATGTCACTTGGCTTCCACATGAAGCAATCAGCAAATTTCTTCAAACATTCACTGACCTGTTCCCTGTTCATGCAATCAGATGCAATGTATGTGTGTTCGTTTTCTTCTTTGCCAATCATTATCTTTTCTTTTTCATTTTTTATTTCATTTATTTGATTATCACTTTTGCTTGGAAATGCTTGGAAAGATAGATACGCAAGGTAATCTAGAATTTGCAAGCCTTTATTGATTATGACGGAATCGTCTTCAAAAATTACATCGAATTTGAAATCTGGATCCTCTAGATCCGACGCAGACGACTTAGAACTGGAACTGGACTCTGACTCGGTTTCAGACTCGGGGTCAGGCTCAGACTCAATACAAGACTCGATTACAGACTTTGGTACTAGGTTTGACTCGGGAGGGATCAGACTACGAGAGGTCCAGACTCGGAGCTCAGTACAAGGCAACTTTGGATTTTACAGACCTCTCTGATACTAGATGCTGAACTCTCTGGTGATGCGGCATTTGACAGCAGCCCGCTCCTCGCCCGGAACTAAGAAGTAAGCCATGTCATCGAGTCTTCATAGTAGGGTCCTGTTGGTCTGGAGGACGGAAATTACATGTAGGCTGCACTTCACAGTCTTGCCCTTCCCGGATACCCACTTCCAGGTGATAAACGCAAACCTTCATCAGAACGAAGCGAACCCCCGTAAGGAGCGTGGCATTGAAAGTAGATTCTTCTGTCGGTCCCAACTCGGCGTTACTTACTCGCCGCCCTATGTCCCGCCCCAAATCATCCGAAAGAAAAGTATGCATCCTATCAACCCAGGCAGGCTCTCATCTTCGGTTAACAGATTCCCTGGTCAGCAAAAGGGCTCCCGGGAAGCCACAGTTAAGAAACTGCTCTCCAGGTTTGCAGAACGTAGCTGTTCAGAGTCAAATAGGTAAGGCCGGATATGTATTACTTTTCGTCCTTCCGCTTCGGGGTTTCTCAGCTTACGCGCTCGTTAGGTGGCTCATGAACCCAATCGAAGGTTCCCCCTTCATTCACTGGACCACTTCCCCAGGCTTGCTGAGTTTGGGATGAGATAGCTTAATCCTCGCATCCCCTTAGCCTACTAACCCAATTGCCTGGCAGATAATAGAGACATCTTAAGCATGTATATGGGCAACTAGCTATTTGCAGGTTCTAATAACTTGAGGCACGCGTCCTCTCCGAAAATCAAAGAGAATTATCGCAGAATTTAGCACGTCTTTCCCCTTCTATGAAACTGCACAGTAGTCATAGGGCATTGAACCACCTTCCGAAGGGGTAGGTTTGGGCGAGTTCTCGAAAGGTTTGACCTTTCAAAGACGAGGCTGGCCCTTATAGCTTTGTTGACTGGCTGTAAGTCAATTACCCCCCTTCGGAATTTGCTTTGGATCAACTATATGTCACTCATATATACCGGAGACGTTGACCCTATATTGTGCCATACATTAATGAGGACACTAATTATCACCATTCAGGGTCGATGACTACTAAAGCCCAGTGCTTCAAAAAGCCCAAAGGTCCAAGCCCCCGCTCTTTTGCGAGAGGCAAAGGACGGCATCTGTAGTGCCAGTGAGCAAGGGATAACGAGGGTATTGCGCTTGGTGTCCGGTGTATGGCGGCATGAAGCCGGGGCGCCAAGCAAGTAGTTGCAAAAGCTAGTGCACATCAATTACCTGGAAGGGACTTCCATCACAGGCCGGCCCAACTGTAGCTTCAGCTGGCAACCCCCAAATACTTCCCTCGGGTGCTGTCATAGGCCTTCACTATCTGGTTCCGAGGGAGTGAAGGTCAGTTTCCCTCCCAACCCAGGACACTGGCTATCTTAGTGGGGGGCAAGACGGTGCAGTGCCCGACCCAATTATTCAATGAGAAACCACTGGACGCACGGTTTTGTCTCGAGTCCTGAAAGGGACATAAAGAGCATTGTTATGACTTCGCCTCCCTCCTTGGGGCCAAATCGTCATCCGAGGAACCGATGCTTGTGTTTTTCGTCATCAGAGAAACCGATGCTTCATGTTTTAGATGATTGGGTGAGGGTGGATACTAGCACTTCAGGGCTAACTTCCACAGGCGTCTGAAGTTGACTTAAAGCCTTGCAAAGAGCTTGGCGATGAGGAAAGGATGATGCCAAAAGTTCCCAGATTGACATCCTAGCTTGTGTCTTTTTTAATTGTGACAGCACCCTTTGGCTCCTCTGCCCTCTGATAGGGTTTATTTTGAATTTTGTCCAAAACTAACGGTTCATATTGTCTCCCGCTCCTAGTTATAGCATCAAGTTCTCTGGTCAGGTCATTCAAATCCAAGACACAGATGTTGTTCATTTCAAGGAATAGTTTGAAAGGATCGATTAGTTCCTGCTCAGTTATAATAGCATTTATCCCATGATTTGGCAAAGGATTAGTGCTAATGTTAGGCTTACTCCTTGGAATGATCGAGCCATTGTCTACTAGGTCTTGGACGCGGTTTTTGAGTGTCCAGCAGGCTTCGGTCTTGTGCCCGTATCCCTGATGATACTCGCAGTATTCATCTGCCTATAGTTTCTCGGTAGTGGATTGGGAGGTGGCCTTGCTTCTAAAGGCTTGATATAGTTGGCCTTGACAGCCTCTCGGAAAACCAAAAGTCGGAAAAACCAAAAGGATCGGCATTCCAAGCAGTATGTTCTTTCTCGCATTTTGATTCCATTCCTCATATTTCCCCTACTCGTACAGGGGTTGGTGGGAGTGATGCTTCGCCACTTCGGTGGACTTTTAGCTTGGTTAGGCTTCTTGTACTTAGACGCGTCCCTGACTTTGAGGTTCCTGAGTCTTCTTTCAGTTGCCGGATCAGATCTTCCACCTTTGTAGCAGTGGCGATGAGCGACTGGAACGTTGGTAGGTACTGGGTTTGCAACCGTTGTTGGTAAACAGGCTGCTGGTTTTTTATTATTATATTGACCTGCTCCTGCTCAGAAGGCTGATTAATCATCTGGGCAGCTTTGGCCCTCCACCTCGTAAGGAACGAGGAGAAAGGCTCATTATTCTTCTGCTTGGTGGTCTCTAACTCTCTTCGAGTAACGTCCACCTCCATATTGTAGTGGTACTGTGAATTGAATGCATTACAGATATCCTCCCAGGTCTTCATCTTAGACCGATTAAGGCTAACAAACCATCTTAATGATGCAGCACCGGTATGGAACAAACTGTAGGCAAGGAACTTGCTGGCTCAATCCAAAATGGGTTAAGACACCTACATACATTTTCAGATGAGTCTTTAGGATAAGTGGTTTCCATATCAAATTGGTCCATGTTGGGCATCTTGAACTTAGTTGGCAACCTGGGCTTCCAGGGAACAAGGGGACAAAGGACGTCCATGGTCCACCACTTCCCTTGTGGGTTTGGAGGAGCAGTGATGGACCTCTCTTAGGAGCTCTAGTTTCTCTTCTCATTCTCTGAGCTTCCAGCTTCAGAAGCATTTTAAAGGGCATCTCATTCCAGGTTAGGGCAAGGGTTTGTAGGTCAGCAGCAGGACCCTGGTTGGAAGGCAGCAGGTCCACTTCCCCCAGCGAAAGCCCCAAATTTTTTCCTTACCCATTCCCATTACCCAGTTAGCTATTCAGGGGACGGTCCTGTGGGAGCTAGTGCCTCATTCATTCTGGCCTCCATTCTAGCCTCTAGTTGTTCAATGAGGTGTTTGGATATCAGCACAGTGATGCCATTGGTGCGGATTGGGGTTGTTTGGAGTTTGTAGGCGAAGCTGGTGTAGCTAGGTGATGAAGCTGTGAAGCTGGTGATAAGGCACTGTTAGGTGGTCTGGCACTTGGGTAGGCACTCAGATTGGTGGGCACCTGTAAGGTAAGGTAGCTGATTAGGTTTACAGTGGTCGGTTATCAGGTAGCTATGTGAGGTGAATGGACGCTCTTGTCCCAACTATGCATGGACTGAAAAGTAAAAAGGTAATTTCATGCCTCTCTTTGTGTTTACCCCATGTTTATGATAGTCGTGAATGCGCATAACAAACACGGTCATAATCTGTTTAATTGATATGATTCACATCATTGGGTGCATACAAGTCCTAAAGGATAGCGTTCTATAGGCTATGACTCAAAATAGAGAATCGCTTATAAGGGACCCTTAACCTTAAGTATGGATATACCTAACCACATGTGAAAAAAAGAGTTTCGCGTGGGTCCAACGTACGCATATCATGGGCCCATCCCCAAAAGGTATTGGGGTGGGTTTGCGGCAACAGGGAGGCAACGCTTTGGCTGGTCCGTCGACATAATCAAAGGAGACCTGCCGATCAGCGCTACTTGCTATCCAGACTTCAGAAGTTGAACAGAGAGAGAAAGAAGAAATTCATTTGAAAATTCGTGTTTTATGCAATGGAGAAAAAGGATTCAAAGATTCTCAATCGTGCAAATAGATCAACAAATTTAAATGTCTTAATCAAATTTGTCACTTAAGTTTGGAAGTATACCAATATGGTACTTAAAACGTCCGAAAAATTACGAGGATCGTAGAACTGGTCCCGGAATAATTTTCGGAGGTCTAGAACTCCCGAAAAAGCCTTTTTTTCGGACTGCAAGCGGTCCGGCCGGACCGGATGCCATTTTGGAAGTTCACCGGAAGTACGCCAATATGGTACTTGAAACGTCCGGGGCGTCGCGAGGATCGCGGAACTGGTCCCGGAATATTTTTTCGGAGGTCCGAATTTCCGGCCGCGGCGGTGGTGGTCGGCCTTAAAGGCGGCGGCAGCTGCCGGCGACAGCGGCTGTAGTCGCCTGTGAATACCTAATTTCTGAGGCTCAAAAAGCCAGTTTTCCCGGACTCATGCTGATGAACTAAACCAAAAATGAATGCTTTGCAGGTAAAATGATGTAATTGGACCAATTGAAAAAGTGATTTCACTTGCCGCTCGGGGTTAAATCCCAAAGTGCCTACGTACTTCGTTTGAATGGAAGATCAAAGTCAACGTATAGTCGATAGGCCCTCTTCCTAGAAGGGCTTTAGATGGATGCTTTATCATGAGTGTGTGTGTGTATGCTTTGTGCATTTTTGTTTAGGCCTTTTGCCAAAGAATTGATTGTCACAGGCACTCGGTGCCAAAATGTTGATTTGAGGCTTTTTGCCTAAAGAAAGGATTTGGGCTTATTCTTGCCAAAAGATAAGTTGGGCTCGCCAAAGATTAATTGGGCTTATTATTGCCAAAAGATTGATTATTTAGACGATTGTCGCCAAAATTGAATGATTTAAGGCTTTTTAGCCAAAATGAATTGATTTAGGCAATTGTCGCCAAAGGTTGGTTCAAGGCTTTTAGCCAAAAGAAATTGATTTAAGCGATTTGTCGCTATAAAAGAGATTAATTTTCACTTATAAGCAATTTATTTGCTTAAAGTGATTATTTAAAGTAAAGGCTTTTTATCCAAATTATTGATTGAAGCGATTTGTCGCCTATAAAGATTAAAAAAAAAACCTTTTTCCACTTATTAAGCAATTTGTTTGCCTAAAGTGAGTAATTAAATTGAAATATTAGGGCAATTTGATTTGCCATAAAAAAAAAACGTGGTTAAAGTAGGACCTTTAGTCACAATTCATTGATAACTGGACTTAGGCCAAGGAAGCTGTTTTGAAATAAAGGCAAATTTCATCACCATAGTTATTGATTAACTAGGCTTCTTTAGCCAATAATGTCAGATTTAAGCTTTAATACCACGATTATTAATTAATCGGGCGTTTAAACTTAATCTTTATTTGATTGAGGCAATTTATTTGCCTAGTGGATGATATGGATGCATTTAGGCAGTTATAGAGTTAATAGGAGTAGAAAAGAAGCATGCATGAAGTGCTAAAATTAAATAGGCGTAGTTTAGTTTGTGTACCTGATTTAATCTCCGACCGCTTCTTAACTCCAGGTTAAGCTCCTCGTTAAGGGAAATATTAATTAAAATGGAGTTTTAATGGCCACTTAAACTTAACTAACAGCAAGAAAAAAAAAGCTAAAATAAATAAATAAAAAAATGCAGGGGAAGGGGGCGGGGGGATAAAAAAAGAAAATCGCAAAGAGCGCGTTAAAGGAGAAGAGAGGTCCGTCAACACGCAGGACTGTGTGTCTAAATGGAGCCCCGGGCCTCTTTTTATAGGAAAAAATGCACTCCCGGGCGCGGCCTGCCTGCCTCAAGGGGCGGGCGTGCCGCCATGCTGGGCGGGCGCGCCCGTCCTTAAAGGAGTGGCGCATGCCCACCCTCGCGGGCGGACACGCGTGCCTTTTTTGTTCGGAGGGGCTTTTCCGGGAGTTCCGGAGTTCCGGACTTCCGAAAAAATATTCCGAGACCAGTTCCGTGATCCTCCTAATTTTTCGGACATTTCAAGTACCATATTGGCACACTTCCGGTGAGCTTTTTTGAACGACCACCGGTCCGACCGGACTGTTTGTAGTCCGAAAGAATTGGCTCTTTGAGCCTCAAAATTTAGGTGTTCACAGTTGCCCCCCACCGGCAACAATAAAAGATGTTTTATGGGCGCCAGTGGTTGTCTGAAAACTAAATTTTGTAGGCGAAAGTTAGACGCGTCAAAAGGACCCGCCTCTTGGCTATTCGCTTATAAATAGCTCAAAGTATCTGGCTCTTGGTGAAGCATATGGATGTTGTTTTGGTGGTGAGGAAGAGGGTTAATGTTTATGTTTAGTCTGGGTCGAATAGGGAGTATTTGGCCACTCTCCACCAAGTCTTGAATCTTGTGACATAGGGTTTTGCACTCATCAGTTTTATGCCCAGCCCCTTGGTGGAAAGCACAGAAAGCATTCAGGTTAAAAGTTTTTAGGATTGGACTTGATAGGGGTCTAGGTTCTAGTGGCTATATCAACTTATCTTCAACAACCTTCTGGAAAATGAATGAGAGAGGAACCCCCAAATCTGTGAAGTTAAGCTCGTCTGTTCGTGCAACTGGCCTTGGAGGAGGAGGAGGAAGTTGTCTTTGACCAATCAAACTAGCCACCTCACCGCCTTTCTGAGTGGGGGAAGGAACTGCATGATAGCTAGCTTGAGGCTTTTTGTATTTGGTGGAAGAAACTTGATCTTCCTTGATCTGCCTTAATTGGATTAGGTCCTCAATATTGCAGTGGCAGTCAAAGCTTTGAAGTTTGGGAGGTACTATGTTTTCAAGTGGCTCTAATAGGAAGGGAACAAGATCTTAAAAATGATGTCGATTTGTTCCTGCTCAGAAGGATGATTAAGCATCTCAGAAGCTTTGGCTCTCCACCTCGTAAGGAATGAGGAGAAATACTCTCAGGCCCCCTGTTTGGTAGTCTCTACGTCCCTTCGAGTAATGTCAACGTCAACGTTGTAGTGGTATTGTTGGTTGAAAGCATTACATATCTCATCCCATGTCTTCTTCTTGGCATTATCCAAGGCAACAAACCAGTGGAGAGTAGCACCAGTTTGGGATTGTTGAAATAATTGAGCAAGGGGCTAATTGTTTACACCAAAGGGAGTAAGGGCACCCATATACATTTTTAGATGTGTCTTGGGGCATGTGGTGCCATCAAATTTATCTATGGCGGGCATCTTGAACTCAGTTGGCAGTCGACTTCTGGGAATAACGGGAGAGAGTCAGCATCAATAAGATCCTTATACTTAGAGCAATATGCGGATCATTAGAACCTCCAGTCTGGTTTGAAGGGGTGTTACCATTCTAGCTAGTGTTAATGAGAGCTCTAACTTCCCCCAAAATGGTCTCCCTCTAATTAGCCATATCATTCCTTAGAGAGTCACTCTATTCAGTAAGCAAATTTTGGAGGCGAGCCTTTTGGGCTTAAAGCATTTCATCAAGCATAGCTTTGATATTAGTGGGTAGATTAGCAATCATTATTATTATTCTCTGGAAGAAGCAAACAAAAGGAGGTATGTAACAGCCCAGGCCTACCACGATATTGTCCGCTTTGGGCCCATGAGCCCGCACGGTTTTTGTTCTTGGGCCAGCGAAACCACGCCTGATAGCCCAAAACGCGTCTTGGCATCCTAAGGCCTGCCACCCTTTATGTTCATCACTTCCACCTTGTGCGTAGCCGATGTGGGATTTGCCTAAGGTGTTTGTGCCCCAAACCTAGGATGTCACATACAATTTGCCTAAGGTGTTTGTGCCCCAAACCTAGGATGTCACATACACCCCCCCCTTAGGGACTCAGCATCCTTGCTGAGGTTTGCCCCACCACCGGCCAGAGGGACAAGGCTTTGGCTCTAATACCAAATTGTAACAGCCCAGGCCTACCACGATATTGTCCGCTTTGGGCCCACAAGCCTGCACAGTTTTTGTTCTTGGGCCAGCGAAACCACGCCTGTAGCCCAAAACGCGTCTTGGCATCCTATGGCCTGCCACCCTTTATGTTCATCACTTCCACCTTGTGCGTAGCCGATGTGGGATTTGCCTAAGGTGTTTGTGCCCCAAACTTGGGATGTCACAAGGTATTAGTACATAGCTCCTGGTTAGGTTTAAAAGTATTCATCATTAAGGTTTATAACTCAAATCAGTGTTTGAGGTTATGAGTAACTGGCAGAGGTAATAAGGGTGCTCATGTTGATGTTTGAGGCTTTTAGGTGAGTAGGAAGCAATGCTCGAACCAAGATTTGAGGGCATGATCATGCATTGCCCTCAGTTTAGGTTCTTAGGTCAGGTTTAAGGCTTTTTGGTGAGTAAGAGTACTCAGGTCAGTGTTTGAGGTTTTTGATAATTTGAGGTGCTCATGTCAGTGTTTAAGGTTTAGGAAAATGGGAAATAATGGGCAATTCAAGATTTGAGGGCTTGATAGGGCATTGCCCCTGGTTTTGAGTGCTTAGGTCAAGTTTAAGGATTTTGGTAATAAAGGGTACTCAGATCGGCGTTTGAGGTTTTTGATAGTTTGAGGTGCTCAGGTTAGTGTCTGAGGCTTTTTGGTGAATGAGGGCACTTAGGTAGATGTTTGAGATTTAGGTAATAAAAGTTACTCAGGTTGGTGTTTGAGGTTTCTGATAGTCTAGTGGCTCAGGTCGGTGTTTGAGGATTAAGGAAAATGGGAAGCAATGCACAAGTTAAGATTTGAGGGCTTGATTAAGCATTGCCCCCAGTTTGAGTGCTTAGGTTAGGTTTAAGGCTTAAGGTGCTCAGGTCGGTGTTTGAGGCTTTTGGTAATTTAGAGATGCTTAGGTCTGGTTTAAGGCTTGAGGTGCTCAGGTCGGTACTTGAGGCTTTTGGTAATTTAGAGGTGCTCAGATTAGTGTTTGAGGCTTTAAGAAATGCACGAGTTAAGATTTGAGGGTCTGATCGGGCATTGCCCCCATGAGGACATGTGATTTTTCCCAAAGGAGGAATTTGAAAGAATCGAATCAAATGGGCTTGGTTGATTTAATTTAAAAACATTGATTTTTTTATTTAACCCATTTGTTAATCCTTAAAAAATGGTTCTCTTACTTTGGTAAGAGTTTTATTTTTAGAGTTGCCACCTGGGAAAATTCTCGAATTGGTCGGTTCATTGGAATCAACTAACTTAGTTTTTAAACCAGAGACGGAGTTCGGGAGTTAGGTACGATAGGGAAGGTGTTAGACACCCCTATTGCTCGGTTAAACCAGCCTCCTCATTGTCCAAAGATTCATAATAATTTAGATAATGCAATTAACTATAAATGAGGTGAAAATACTTTTTTGATGCTATTTTAGAAAACTATGTCAATCACACAAATTCAATTAACTATAAATGAGGTGAAAATACTTTTTTGATGCTATTTTAGAAAACTATGTCAATCACACAAATTATTGCAAATCATTAATCAAACATGCAAAGAAAGAGGGAGGAGAAAAGAATAACATCCCATCCTAATAATACTATCTACCTTTTAACCCTCCAAATTTTCAACCCAAATAATGTTATATAAAAGCATTTATTGAGATCCATCAAGATCTCTTTACATTTTGCAATAATACAATACTAAAGCAAAACAAAAGTAAACATCCATACAATCAACATAAACACAAAATGCTCATTATTCACAGAATTAAAGATCATACAACCCAACCAACAATCAATCATTCATTCACATAATGAAAATATGATGCATGTTCATAGTATAAGATTAATGAATAAGGGTTTAGTACAATTACAAGCATAATACATTAAATTAAAAGGCATAAAATTAAAGGATATAATAATAAAGTGCTTGAAATATAAAGAATAGTAATTAAAGGACGAGAATTTAAAGGTTAAACAGGATTTAAGCTCATGGCCTTGATGTTCATCATGAATGATGAACAAATGCACCTATCATTGTTCTCAATCTTGTCTTTATTGTTTATTTAATCCATATGTGGCTAAATACGCATTCCAGACCATTTAAGGTTGGAGCTTGACCATTAAATCTTCGAATTGGGGCCATTTATTGATTATTACACATTCTGAACCACTGAAATGAAGGGCCTGGTGCCACAGGGGTAAACGGCGTGCGCCTCACGTAGTGGCGCAAGGCCCTTCCCAGATCAAGAAGGTTTCAGGCGAGAAATGGATCAAAACAGAGGCTTTTAGGCTTATGTGGCGCGAGCTGCAGGCCTGTGGCGCATGCCACATGTAGTGGCTTGCGCCACTAGCTCAGGTCGTGCACCACAGAGGCACAAAAAGTCCCATGTGGTTGATCTTAGGTCTCCCTCATAACCAGACCCACAATGGGTGTTTATAACACCGAAAAAGAAAGGAAAGAGACGAAAAGATGAGTTAAAGGTTCTCAGAAACTACCTTTTTGGTGATTTCTTTTAAGATTGGTTCAAAAATGGATGAAGAAACCCAAACACTTGGTTCTTGATCAAATAATCTGAGATTGAAGATTAGGAAATGTATTTTTACTAATTGATCTTTAGGGGTTTTTGATTGAATAAAATTTTGTACTAATTGTTGACTTTAGGGGTTTTTTGATTGAATAAACATGAATCTCATCCTAGAACAAAGGGAAAACATAAGTCTTCCTTTGATTCTGTTGGTTTGATTTTCAAAAACAACAAGAGTTTTCCCTCAAATCACTCCAAATCCTCCTTAGCATCGGCCCCATAATGCCGTAATATTACAAAACACAAGAGTTTCCCCTCAAATCACTCCAAATCCTCCTTTAAGCACGGCCCCAATGCCTATTTATAGCCAAATGAGGATCGGTGGCCCCATTTTAGGGCTGATATGGCAGAATGCCACTGATGAGCCTCGTAGTGGGGTCGGGCCCATCTTTACCAAATCAGATCAGGTGGCATGCAAAATGAGGCAGTTCAAAGGGAAGTGCACCGAGTGGGCTCGATGAGCTTTTTAGGTCCGATTTCATCGCAAAACGCCCGATAACCCAAAAAAGTAAAAATGCTTGAGCACATGTATAATCTCAGCCACGGACCTTTGGTTTGAAGGACGGGGCGATCGGAATCCCGATCAAAATTTATGTAAAAAACGGTATATCATCACTGAACCGTTAGGGGCAAAATTTGAGCATCTACAGTTTGCTCCCACTTTGATAATATTTTGCTTTTAAGCAAAATGTCATCAAAGCGTAAAGTAGACGCATAAGTAAGAAAATACTTATATGATTTGCATTCTTTGAATGACTTGGATGGATGAAGTGCGCCATTTTTGTCACCTTCGATAAAATCTGGAATGCCCCACTGTGGAAGGTTGTCTTTTGGTATGGAATGCGGAATGAGATGCACCACTTGGGACGGCTTCAGGGGTGTGCCACTTGCGACGGGTTCAACGGATGACTGCCTTCTTTGAAGGGCTTGTGTGCGCCACCTAGGACGACTTGGTTCTAAAATGCTACACTGTGGGAGGTTGTCCTTTGGACATGGAATGTGGAATGAGATGCACCACTTGGGACAATTTCAGGTTTGTGCCACTTTTGACGGGTTCAATAGATGAGTGCCTTCTTTGAAGGGCTTGGGTGCACCACCTGGGACGGCTTGGTTCTGAAATACTCCACTATAGGAGGTTGTCCTTTGGACATGGAATGCGAAATGAGATGCACCACTTGGGACGGCTTTAGGGGTGTACCACTTGGGATGGCTTCAACGGATGAGTGCTTCTTTGAAGGGCTTGGATGCACCACCTGGGATGACTTGGTTCTGAAATGTTCCGCTATAGGAGGTTGTCCTTTAGACGGTGGAATGCGAAATGAGATGCGCACTTGGGATGGCTTCAGGGGTGTGCCACTCTAGACTGCTTTAATAGATGAGTGCCTTCTTTGAAGGGCTTCGGTGCGTCACTTGGGACGGCTTGGTTCTAAAATGCTCCACTGTGGGAGATTGTCCTTTAGACGGTGCTTTCTTTGAAGAGCTTTGGTGTTTCTACCTCAAGGGACTTACAGTTTTCCTGCCTCGCTTTGGGAGGTACCTGCAAAAATAATTTTGGGAACACAAGGGAAAAGGCTCTTTGGCCGCTTATGATTAGAAATTCTATGATTAGGCTTGGAAAAGCGTGTGCATGTGACATGCATTTGTCACTTTCAACCTAACTTACTCTTTTCCTTTTCAAATTCTCTCTTTTTCCCTTTTTGCTCTCTTTGCAACCGAAACTCATTGTTGTTGAGAATGTTGTGGACTGGCTTCTCGGCGATGCGATAATCGATCTCGTGACTCAACCTGTGAGTCATGGGATGAAATTATAAGAGTTTATTACGGATGCAGGGACTACGATCAGGCGGCACAATTTTCCTAGCCACCTTTGCTGGGGCGAGGTATTTCAAAACTTTTTCTTGATTTCTCCTGCATTATTAAGGCTAGAAACATGCAAACATTGGGTTAGAAACAAAAAATTAGGTTGAGATTTACCTGATTGAGCATTTTTAGGGATTTTAGGTCTGTAGCAGGCCGCTGTGGCGTGTGCCATTGCAAGTGGCTGTGAACCCCTCCCCCAATGTCATGGCATACGAATGCATGTGACTAAGGGCAGAAATGCACGTGAGTGTGTGAGTCGCCACCTTATTTAATTATTTTAGGGTAAACTAGGAAAAAATGAGGTGTGGAGTCGCCACCCTTATTTAATTATTTTAGGGTAACTAGGAAACCCTAAGTACTTCCAGTAAATGTCCAAAATGGCCTTCGGTCCGGCCGGACTGTTTGCAGTTCGGCATTGACACTGTAGAAAAGTCAAAGTTTGAGTATTCACATCATGCTGATGAACTAACCTATGAATGAATGCTTTGCAAGGAAGATGATGTAATTGGACCAATGAAAATGTTTATGTGATTTCAACTTGCCTCCCGGGGTTAAATCCCCAACGTGCCTACGTGTTTGAATGGAGGATCAAAGTCAACGTAGTTCGATAGGCCTTTTTAAAAGGGCTTTGAATGGGTATGCTTAATGCATGAGTATGTGTATGCTTTGTGCATTATGCTTTGTGGCATTATTGTTTAGGCATTTTGCCAAAGACTTGATTGATTTTTAGGCATTCTTGAAAATGCCAAAAATGTTGATTTTATATGCTTTTTTTAGGCCAAAAAGATTGATTTAGGCAATTGTTGCCAAAGAATTGATGTGATTTAGCGCAATTTTATGTTGCCAAAATTGGTTAGGCAGTGCGATTTGTCGGCCAAAGTTGATCTAAGGCATTTGTGCCAAAAGTTGGTATTGGAAGGCATTTTAGCCACAAAGATTCTAGGACAATTTGTATGCCAATAAGTGATTATTTCGGCTGAGCCAGTTTTGTCGGCCAACATTGATTGACTTAGAGGCAATTTATTTGCCAAGCAATTGTTTGAAGGGCTTTTTAGGTCCAAAATATTGGATTTTTTAAGCCAAAAATGAATTGATTTAGGCAAATTGTTTTTTGCCAAATAGTTGATGTGACATTTAGCGGCGATTGTCGGCCAAAAATGATTTGTTTTTGAAAGGCTTTTAGACAAAAGATTTGATTAATTTTCTAAGAGGCATTTTGGCCAAAAATTCGATTTAAGCGATTTGTCGGCTGAAGTAGTTAATTCTAAATTTAATTATGCAATGTGTTTTGCCAAAAAATTGATTAAGCGCTGATGGATTTATAATTAGTTATGGTCGAATTTTAATTGCCAAGACAAAAAAACGTGTTTGAATTAAGCCTTTTTAGTTCACAATTTATTGATTATTTGGACTTAAGCCGCGATTGTTCGAAATAAAGGCAATTTCACCATAGTTATTGATTAACCTAGGCTTTTAGCCAATATTGTCGGATTTAAGCTTAAGCACCACGATTTATTGACTAACCGGGCATTTAGCCTAAATTTATTTAATGGAGCGTTTATTTGCCTAATAACTGATGTTGAATGCATTTTAATGCAGTTGTAGATCTATTAGGAGTACGAAGAGAGAAATGTATGAAAATGCATGCTAAAATTAAATAGGCAGAGTTTAGTTCATGTACCTGATTTAATCGACGGCCACTTCTTAACTCCAGGTTAAGCTCCTCATTAAGGGAATGTTAATTAATTTAATTTTAAATGACCAAATAACAAAGCAAGAAAATAATAAAGCTAAGTAAAAATGCAGAAAAGCAGTAAAGAATCGCAAGGAGCGTAAGGGAGAAGGAGCGTCCGTCAACACAGACTGAGTGAGAAAAACAGAAGGCCTGGAGGCTGCATTTATAGGGCAAAACGGACTGCTTCGGCGGCCGGGCCGCCGGATCCTGGTGTCCGGGCCGCCGTGTCCGGCGGCCGCTCGGCGGCTGGGCCGGCCGGAGGCAGGGGGCCTTGGGCCGGCCGGGTTTGTGGCTATCGCTATTTGTTGTTACCGGTTGCAGGCCTTTTTCGTCGAGACGTTTCGGACCCCCAGAAAAATATTCGGGAACCAGTTCTGTGATCTCGTTGATTTTCGGATGTTTCAAGTAACCATATTGGCATACTGTCCGGGTGAACTTTCCGAATGGCCTCTGGCCCTGGCCGGACTTCGGTGAACTTTCCGAATGGCCTCTGGCCTGGCCGGACTGTTTGCAGTCCGAGAAAACTGGCTCTTTGAGCCTCAAAATTTGGGTGTTCACAGTGGCGTGCTCCATAATGGTTGTGGCATGTGCCACTACTAAGCTTGTTTAGATATCTACAGCCCTGTGGCATGCTCCACAGCACTAGTGGCGAGCGCCACTTGAGCTATGGCCTGCACTATTACTCTGTGGCTTTTTTATCATTTTTCGTGCTTACCTGCATCAAAAACATAAAAAACACGTGCCTTTGCACTTTATTAGTATACTCATAGTGGTTTATTTTTATAGAAAAGCGCATTGTGCGAAAAATCCAGCGGCAACACCTATGCAGCTAGTGAATGGTTTGATCGGTTGCTAAAGACTAGGAGCACGTCTAAGAGGCAGGCTTTTGATGTTTTGTTGATACCCTTCCCAAGGTACAGGGGCAGACTCTACCCTCCAGCATTCTGGCACTCATGAAGCGGTTGATGGATACCACTCATACTTTCCATCTACCGTTCGATGAGATGACTATCACGCTAGTAGATTTTACTGCTATTACAGGACTTCCATATGGAGGGTGGTCTGTGGTCTTCGATGACCGGATGAAGACATTATACTGTCTAGGCTTGCGAGCGAGCCTCCGAGCTGCTATCGGAGTGGAGCCCACCCTTTCTGATAACAAGGTCCGTTATGAGAGCATCTATGCTCATTATCAGGAGATGCCTCGGGAGCGAGTGGCGGAGCTAGATGTGGATGTGGTAGCATTGGCCTACCTCTTTTATCTACTGTCGACTACCTTATTTACCAACCATGGTAACGAAGTGGATCTAGCCCTTCTACCACCTCTCTAGGACTTGGATGCGATAAGATAGTTCAACTAGGGAGCTGCTGCCTTGTCTTATCTCTACTATGGCATGGACCTATCCGCAGGGCGTACCTGAAAGTCGGTTACAGCTTTGGGCTTGTGAGCACCGAGTCCTTCATTACAAGTGTTTTTTATTGCCTGGATTACTTCATCGGCATCTGCATCTTCTTCCTCTCCCGGGGTAGCTTCCACTTTCTCTTCCACCGGCTTCATCTTCAATACCTTCCTCTCTGCCTCTTCGGCATCTTTCCTCTCTGCCTCTTCGGCATCTTCAGCAGCTAGGACCGACTAGAGGATCCGTGTCTTGGCCTTCTGCTCTTGCACCAGCTTGGAAGCTTCATCCCCAATCCCCAACAAGTCTTCAAACTCAGATATCTTCTCTGACCACTTAGATTCGATGCTCGCTTCCGTCATACACATCATAAACTCAGTTCCATCCACCAGCTGTTCCAAGGAAGGTTCGGGCGACTTTATCAGCTCTCCTCATAGTCGGTCATGAATATCTCCAAGCCGGGGTAGGTCTTCCCCCTACTCTGGAATTCTCTTTTTGCTTGTGGAACAAAAAAGATATGATTCAAATTTGACCCTCTGAATTTGTGACCCTCTGATTGGAGACCGATATCTCATACCTTTCCTTCTTTCTATTTCAGAATATCCAATACCGCACTTGTCTTGCTGTCCCAATGTAGATGAGAGAGGTTCAACATTCCTTGCGCTCCACGACCCAACACTTTGCTTATCTGCCAATCTCATCTTCTTATCCTTCCTTGAAGAAAGGACTCATTCTATTTACTTTGCACTACTTGCTTCTTCGGTGGTGGTCGCATCCATATTAACTGCCGACCATCCCTGGAAAACTCCGATAATGGTACCGTCGGCGCCGGCGATCGAGACGTCCGGCAGTGGCTGGCCAAACTCTAAGCCTTCACGTTGCCCGACATTCAGATCCCTCTGTGCGGTGTTGAGGACCGTCTCCACCACATCTGTACCCCATGGAATTTTTACTATTAAGTGTTGCAGTGAGTGGACGGAACTGCACCTTAAAAAGGAGATGGAGTCCAGGGTCTTTCCAACAAAAGAGCATAGTTGGCTAAGATGGTCAAGCACAACCACGTCTACCAGCTTCCACGGCCCCTGAGGATATCTCGCTTTAAATGTTTCCATTTTGCCATTTCCGCATAGAGTTCCGCATAGTGTTGTCATAAGCTTTGACCACCATATTCGATGGCTCAAGTTCTGACTCTTCGATTTTAAACTTAGACAGCATTTTCAGCGGGCATATGCACAGTGCTGATCTGTTATCCACCATCACGTTCCGGGTATCACGTCCATTGACGGCAATCTGGATGTACAAAGGCTTACAGTGGCTTCTTCCTTCTGGTGGAAGGTCGGAGTCAAAGAATGTGACTTTGCCTATTCTTCGCTGTAGCACGTTGATCATATCCATATCAACACTTTGAATCCGAGTCGGCACTCTGACAAAAGTCATGGCTTCAAGTAAAGCTTCTCGGTGCTCCTTAGATGCTATCAGCAAGTCCTATATTGAAATGTCAGCTCTTGCTCTTTGCAACTGACTCAGCACTGAACTGGCGGTCACCCCACTAGGCGCCTTATTCTGACAGCTTTCTCCAACCTCAACAGTCTTCTTCTGTCCTTTCACTGTCTCTTCCTCTTTCTTTTTCTCTTTCGGCTCCTCTCCGCCTTTCTCCATCACTTTCTTCTTTATTCCATCAACTGCAATCTCCTTCCCCTTAGCCTGTATACTGCTCTCGGGATTGTATACTCGCCCACTCCCGGTCAAGCTCTGAACACCTACTTCATTCACCTCCTCCTCACTATTGTAGTACCGCTGCTCCTCTTGGTCGGCTAAGCTCTTTTGAATGGCAAGCTGGAGCTGTTCATCTTCATCCTCTGGTACATCACCCACCTGCACCGTGATGCTTTTCTCTCACCGTGATGCTTTTCTCAATTTCTATTTTTACTGGCATCTTCCCTTCCTCATCACTACTGCAGTCCTCCCATATATTCAACATTGCGTACATTCGCTCTTCCCATTCAGCCTCTACCAATACCACTTCTTCTAGCAATCCACTCCTAATCGCATTGACCGATCCACCCGACTGAGATTTACGGGATGGATAGTTGTACTGATATTGGGGAAGCGGCTTGTTCTTCGTGCTGGGCTTGTTCCTCTCCGAAGGCTTGGTAATTTTCCCACTATCAATCAGATCTTGGATGTCATGCCTTAATTTGAAACATTCATCAGTCGAATGCCCCTTGTACTGATGGTAATCACAGTTTCGGTCCATATATCTCTCTCGCACTAGCTTAGTCGAGTCGACTGGCAGATTCGACAGTACTCCATTCTTGATACATGATCTTAACACTGTACTCAAGGGTCTTCCTAAATCGGTGAACTCTCTTCTGGCTCTTTCGTTAACTTCGTTAAACTGCCCCCATGGTATTACTGCTTCCCTGATTGGTTCTGATTACTACTTCCGGGGCATTTTCTGTCACCATAAAGGAAGTCAACGCGGTAGTTGCCAAAACTTCTGTTTCTTCTTCTTTTCTTCCTTGCTACAACTCCTCAATGTTCAAACCAGCGCTTGAACTTAAAGCAAAATCAGTGAAGGTTGGGTTTAACATCCTCTCCTTGAAGAAGGAGCAACAGGCTCCTATTTGAAGAATTCTAATCAATTCTTGTCTTTTGGCCTTTCTGAACTCTATACAGCTTTGTTCTCCACCTCCTATAGTAATCAGAAAAGCTTTTCATTCCTTCCCCTGTCTAAACCCTCCAAATCGCGCCAACCGAACTTCGTTCACTCTCATCGTCTTGAAATGCTTGAGAAAGGCGGTCTGCCAGTTTTGATCCAATTCTTCTGAACCTCCTCATCTAGCCATCATACCACCTCCGATAAGTTCCTTGATGTAATGTTTGCGGGAAATGCTCGCAAAAACATCTTCCCCCCATCATGTACCGGTTCATCTGAGAGGACTCGGAGAAATTCGGACAG
This sequence comes from Jatropha curcas, assembly GCF_014843425.1. The sequence goes on along the minus strand of NW_023591140.1, from coordinate 3,583,993 downwards.
TGAGAACGGGGATCATTGTCTCCTATCGAATATAGTTATGCATTGAATGTCCTAAATTGACGCAGGAATTGGTTGCGGGCAAAACCATACTCGGTTATATGAAAGTTGTGTGGACCGGGTCTTTTCCTTTACTGCAACCATTTTTGTCAAATCTTTCTTTCAGCTCGACAAGTTGCTTTGAGCACATCATTCTCGACCGGGTAGTGATTTCCCACAGAGTCGGATATCTGACACAGGATTCTGAATTTGCCCTCTCTTCAACCACAGGTTGACTGCTCAAAGCGGGAGTAGCTGGGTTTTGAGCCGCTATCTTGGGCGAGAGCAGCGGCTACAATCTGAGGCAATTGTTTTCTTATCTAGGCTTGGCGAAAATCCGGCTCATCCCCTTATATCATCTTGCCATTTTTCTACTGGATATGGATTGGGCTCTGAATCTGATGAACTTAAATAGCTCACTGAACTTAACTTGGAATAAAACTTGGGGGATTGGGATGTTTCTGACTAGACGCTGACCAGGATTGTCGGTTCCAAGCTCTCGAAGCAGTTCCCGGGAAGGATCAATTCTGACAAAAAAATTTCTGAGTTAAAGCGGGTCCTGCATGTATGCATAGCGAAAATGAAAAGCACATAGGATGAGAAATGCATTTCTAATGTGCTAAGGCCAGCATGGAAATAAAGATCTCGATTTCAATGGACTAGACCAAAAATTTTGATTATTGAATAAATACGCAATAATTATTTTGTATTTGAACATTTCGGGCATTATCTGTCGTCGGACCGTTCCTTTTGGAATTACGATTCAACTATTTTCTCTCGAATCCCTAACTTTTTGCCTCGGAACGAAAGAATCTCGAGCGGGATTTATTTATTATTTTTTTATTGGTGTACTTGGTATCCTACTTTTTTGCCTTGGAAACATATGGCCCCAAGCAGGGACTTTAAATTTTATTTTGTTACAAACATTCTGTAATCTCTCACTACTTTTCGATAATGCGAGAAATGTAAAGATACAAAAGCGAATCGCAACCCCCTTATATCTCCCCTTTTCTTTGGGATTGATCACTATAAGTGATGCATAATATTATTTCAAAACGAATTGAGAGTCAGTCTCCAGGGCCAAGGTCAAATGTCCATACCGAGGCAATTAGCTCTTATTAATGCATGGCTGAAAGGGAAAGTGTTACATGGTGCATGAAGTCACAAACATATGTTAGTTTATATCATACAGGGGAAACGGGGAGTTGGGAAATAACATGCCTTCCAACCTTATTTTTCTTCCCACAACAACGATTCCATGAGTATAAAATTCCGACATCTGCTGTTCCTAGTAATTGGTCTTAATCTCGAGAAACCAACAGGGGGTTTTGAGATTGACGATTTCAAACTCTCGGAAATGAATGCGGCACAAACAACAACATAGAACCCGGTGTATTTCCTTAGGGGAAAAGTACTACGGCTTTTAAACTATATGCATTTGGCTTTAGTTTCTTATTGGGCTTAACAAAGTCTGGGTTTCCGCCAAATAGGATTCGCGGCTTTGTTGGGGCCTACTCCTTTTGACGCACCTTTAAGGTACTAAGGCTTGCGCGTCGGTAGTAAGCGGTTGGTAGTAATGTTAATTCTTGGATGGATGCACCTAAATCGCATGGTTTAGGCTAGATCCACCATCAAACTTAACACCAGTACCGAAAGGTGATATGGGTAGAATGTGGTGAGAAGAGAGAAATGCGGATGAATGCAAAAATCCTATAAAGGAAAAGGAAAGCAATTAAACAAATATGGACGATTAACAACTTTCCATCGGCTTTTCTAACCAATTTTATTTAGAAAAGTAGGCTTTTTAGAGTCAACTCCTGATTGCAACCACTAATTTATTTATTAAAAATAACCGGGGATTAGTGTTAGTGGGTGCAAAATCCCCAGTGAAGTTGCCAAACTGTTTTCGCCCAATTGGAAATCCCTTAAAACCCCGGAAGGATCCCGAAAACACGCAAGGTCGTTTTTATTGGTTATTATTTTGTTTTAAGAAAAAGGTGATAGAAAATCTTTTTTGGATATGCAGTGCCGATAAATCGGTCTTATAAATTATTTTAGTCGCCACCCATTATTTTGGCAATGGGACCGTTTCCATTTTTATTTTATTTTATAAAAATGACTCCATTTTAAACCCAATTTTATTTAAGGCCAAATTATTAAAAGACTGGTCAGGCGCATCAAATGCGATTCTGGGTAAGGGAATTGGGTATGTCGGCCCGTTAGAAGCCGACGCTCGGAAAAATCGGCCTCTTAGAACCTACGATTTCTAATTTATTTTAGTTAGAAAAGCCAATTTATTTATTTACTTGCACCCAACCCAAATGAATCGGACCGAGTTCCTATGTGGAAAATTAATTAATCGTCCCAATCAAATCCAATCATCACATCCATAATCATTCAAACCATTCAAAACAACATCACATCCACCATTCATCCACAGTACATATCAAATAAAATTAAAAGACCCGTTCTTGCCTTATGGTTAAAGGCGGGCCACAAACCGAGTTTAATAATATAATTGATAGAGAACAATAAATATTAAATCTCAAAAATCCCATAATCTCAATAAATTAATTGACTTGGTTTGATTAAAACTCAATTTGCCCATTATTGATAATTTTCCAGATTAAGATTAAAAATCTATCTAATGACATGAAATTAAAATGAGATAAACAAAAGTATTCTGGAATTTAGAATAGTCGCGTCACGCAGCTGTTCTCTGTATCTAATGAAGAACAGTCGCGTGACGAAACTATGGTTATTTATCCTGGAGGGTTATTATCCTGGAGACTAGAACAGTTGCGTCACGCAGCTGCTCTATGAAGAACAGTCGCGTGACAGAACTATGGTTATTATCCTGGAGACTAGAACAGTTGTGTCACGCAGCTGTTCTATGAAGAACAGTCGCGTGATGGAACTCCTAGCTACATGACGAAACTGTTCGCGACATTATTAAAATACTCAGATATATTGATTATTCACTTAAAGTAAAATATTAAACATAAATATAAAAACAAAATGAAAAACTGAGTACACGAACAGATGCGTCACGCAGGTGGTCCAGTCCAGATCAAAGGCTTTTGGACATGAACAGTCGCGTCACCGCAGGTAATAGCTGCGTTGGACGTGGCTTTGCTCTAGTCCACAACTTACCTTTCAAAACTACCTTTTTTACTTGTCTTTTGGTCAAAAAATGATTAAACACAACTCAGGAAATGTTCCAACAGTGGGCAAAATTACGTTACCAATAACAAAATTACGTTTTACCAATAACAAATCAACCAAATACTATGAAAACGAGATTTTTAAGAAACAAAAGATTAGAAATGAAAGATAAAGGTTAGAATAGTTACCTAGCCCTCAGATTTGAGGATTGCATGAGCTGAAATTAGCTTAGAGACGTTATTTCACGATCCCAGAAACGTGATTACCAAGTTTTTCACAGAACAAAACGTTTTTCTCTTTCTTTCTTTTCTCTCTTTTTCTCTTCTTATATTTTTATGCTTTTTGATTTCAAAACTAAATGGTAAATGGTTTGATCTTCCTCAAGTTTACTCACTTGAGTTCTTGGGGAAGAAACCCTAGCCGTTTAATCGAAAACTTAGGTTAAAACGTTAGAATCCTTAGAGAAAATTGAGAGAAAATGTCCAAAGTCCCGTTTTTAGCGTAAAATGTTGTATTTATATGGGTAGGGCAACAGAACATAGTCGCGTCACGCAGGTAGAAGCTGCGTGACGCAACCGTAAGCTGCGTGACGCAGCTTACTTTAGTACAGTTTGCCGCGTATCCACCACAAACAGTGCAGGTCGTTGCACGGGCGCGCCGCCAGACGGTGTCAGCCCATTTAGAGCCGCGTGACGCGACTAAGAGTGTCGTTACGCAGGTATATAAGCTGCGTTGACCGCAAACCCTAACGCGGGTTCAGACTCCTTGCCGGTTTTGATTTAATTTTTTGGTTTAAACACTTCTGGTTGATCGTGATGCCTTATCTCTTATTCCTCATATCACATTTGGCGATATCATCATTGGGTTAGGTGGGGGCATAAAATTACGCGTCAACAGCAGCTATATTAGAATTTTGTGCATGAAGTGCAATAAGTTGGTAGTAATGATATAAATTAGAATATTGAAAGCATCTTAAAGCTCTCTTGGATCGTCTTCCTTTCCTTAACCTATAAAGTGCCTATATAATCTTACCTAAAGTATTAGGCACCCACATGGCCTGATATCTATAAAGTGCCAAGTGCATTTTCTAATGTATATAATTCAACTTCTCAATAAGAATGAACTATAATAACTTCCATTCACATGTATCCTAAAGTGCACTTTTATATAGATGCAACTACGAGATAACTACCTGAACTACTTCATAAATTATAATGGACATTTAGTCTTGACAATATTAACCTGAGACGAAGTTACCACTATTTTCACATTCTAAGACATTGCATCTATCAAAAAAATCATAATAATAATAATAATAATTAATAATAATAATAACAGTAACCAATATTATAATTTTAAAAAAATAATAATAATAATAATAATAATAATAATAATAATAATTAATTAATAATAATAATAACAGTACCTAATTCCTAATCGCAAATACACAAAACTTACCAAAAATTATTATAATAAAACACATAAAATCGCAAAAAAAAAAAAATCGAAAAAAAAAATCGCAAAACTTACGTCAACTTATGTCCAAATAGCAATGGAGTGACTGGAGTTGCAATGGAGCGGAGATGGCGGCGTCAGGAGGGCTGGAGCAGCGTCAAGAAGGGCTGGAGCGGCGCTGTGAACGAAGGAGAGGAGAGGAAGAGGAGGAGAAAGAAAGAAGAAGAAAGAAGAAGGAGGGCGTCTGGCGTTTAAAGCCTTAATATTTGCGACCGACAAGTCAGTCGCAAATTTCATTAATATCGGTCGCAATTTTTAACTCTGCGACGTCGTTTTACTGAGCAATAAAATTGTGACCAATTTGCGACTCAAACTGTCGGTCGCAAATCGGTCTCAGAACTTATTCCTAATTTTGAAGCGCGCAATTTTGCGACGAAATAAAACGTAGTCGCAAATCGGTCGCAAATCCATAGTACACTAGTCGCAAATTGAAAAACAAACTCGCGAGAATTTTTAGCGCTACAATTAGCGACTGTTTGTCCTTAGGTCGCAAATCGGTCGCAAAATTGCAACCGATTTTAGTCAGTCGCAAAAATCGATCACAAAGCGGCGATTTTTTTGTAGTGAGGAGACGTCATCTGCTACCTTTTCACCAGAAAATCATGTCCTTCCATGAACAAGTCGGAACTTTTCCCAACAGAAGTCATCTGAAGCACCTTTTGTCCAACCAATCACCATCATAACCAACATCCTCTTCCTCTTCTATAAATTGTAATCATCCTCTTCCTCTTCTATAAATTGTAATCCAAATTTAAGAGGATGATAGAGAGATAGAGAAAAAGAAAAAAAAAAAGATGTAGAATTTAGAATACAGTAGAAAATAATAAAGTAGTACTTTAGAATAAGATGACGAGAAGTACACTTATATTTGTTTATTTGCAAAGAAACCATCAAAAGAGTTCCTCGCAGGTGTGACCGCCCTCCGGAAGCTTGAGTTTGATACTTCTATCTTTCTCTTGTTTTTATTTAAAGACTTTTTGCATGTGTTTTTCAGTTAATTTTCTATGCAAAAGCCAACAATATTATTGTTTCCCATTCAGGTAAAAGTTTCTTTAAGTTATCTTTTGGTCTTTGTTTAATCAAGTTTACTTAATTATATTCTCAGAAAAAAATAATTTAGTAATGATCAAAGAGACATAATTCATTTAGTTGGATTTGCATGTGCATTTTAAACTTGGTTTGTCAAAGTTAAGTCTATCTTATTCAAATAATCAAAGAATAAGAACTAGGTTTAATATTTGACAAAGTAAGGCATTTGTTGTATGTGGAGATACATATAATAAATAGAGTAATTCTATACCGAGAGGTTGAATTATACTTTACCATATGTGATTAATGAATCGTTTATTGCATGTTACACGTTTTGCTATAGAAAAAGAAAATCTAATGCATATGAATCAATTCTTCTAAAGTTATTATACTATATCTTATCTATAGAATAAGTAGTAATATTAATTTATAGTAAATAGGAATTTATAGTTTAATCATTTCATATTTTATTACTGTAAACAAATAGAATTATAGTTTAATCATTTCATATTTTATTACTGTAAACATAAGTGTTATGGATAAGTAGTAAAGTGGACATAACCCGTTCCTCGTGGGATCAATCTTTTTATTACTACGTTGCGATCCGTGTACTTGCGGGTAATCAAGGAGTGCAACAAGTTTTTGGCGCTGTTGCTGGGGAACGGTGTCTTGTCATTTAACGAAAAATTCTTATGTGTGATTTATAGCAGTGTTTTTTTTTATTAGGTACCACATTTATGGTAAATGGATAATGATGTAAGCTTTACTTGGGTGTTAAGGTTGATGATCCACCCCAAGTAAAACTACAGGCAAATTGAATTCACCAAGTTGGTATGAATAATTTATACCTATCTATATATATAATATGTTTTGTTTGTTTTTTTTTTATTTTATTTTCTTATTTATTTTAAGCAATTTTTACAAATCAAGATATGGTTTAATAAGGGAGTCATTTTTAGTTCAAGTGTGCAGCAAATTCTGCCTTTGCAGGAAACCTATTACGCGTGCGTGACTTATGGCAGCATGAGTGCATAAGGTTGAATTTTAAGCACAGAGAGTTTGACTTTATATTTGCGGATAGAGTCGCAAGCGCGATTTATGGAAGCACGGGCGCGATAATTGTGAAAAAAGAGATAGAGAGATTGGATTAATGATCGCGATCGCGATAGTACTATTCACGGGCGCGACTAGGGTGCAAAGGAAGTCAGAAGGTTTGAGATCACTGTTCGCAAGAAGAAATCTTAAAGTTGCGAGCATGATACCAGATTCGCGGGCGTGACTATCCAACCGACAGAAAATAACAACTGTTTTTTTTTCCAACTTCAATTCAACTCTTCTCCTTCTCAAGGTATTCAAACCTGCAAAACTGCAAACACCTGTTCAAAAGCAATCCAATCCTTTCCTTCTCAACTTATCCATTAACCATTCAAACCTATATTTCCCTAAGATTATCTGTATAAAGGATTCTATTTTTCTTCCAACACCAAATATGCCATTACAATACTCTTCACAAAAATCTTCTGATCCTTAGCCGACACACTCTTCATTCTCATTATCACTATGCCATTCAAGCAAAAGGCAAGGAAAAAGAATGATGGTTCATCTTCTTCAGTTCCAACAAAGAAAGACTTGGCTTCAAGATTTCAAGCGGAAGAGGAGGCAGAAGAAATTGCTGTTCAAGCGGAAGAGGAGGCAGAAGAAATTGCTGGATGGAAGCAAGTTTTGGTTCGAGTTGATGCGTTACAGCAATCCCAAGAGAAATTGCAAGTGACAGTTTGTGAGATGGGTCAGAAGTTGCACATCATTCAAAAAGAGAACATCGAATTCACTCCATCACCTCCGGATTCTCCAGAGGCATGAGGTTTTTTTTTGTGCACACACTTGTTTATTCTTTCATTTCTATTTGTGTTATGTGTGTTTTATGCATGTGTTATATGTGTTGTAGCATGTCTTCTCTCCCAATGAGGACATTGTGTCTTTCAAGTGTGGTGGGGGAGTGGACTAGTGTCTATGTGTCTTAATTCTCTCATATATAAAAAAAAAAGCAAAAAAGGAGCCAATTAAAAATTTTGACAATTAAAAAAGTCAACTTCTTTACATTGGTTAAATGTTTAGTCCCTATATGTTGATTTGCTTAGATTTCACTTTTTGAAATGGAAGTCTTGAATAATGTACCATCATTAAGAGATTTCAATGATTATATGTTTAGATTTGATTATGAACTTAGATATTAGGGTTCAAAAACATGACATGTGAAGTTTCTTTAGCAAAATTGTAATTTAGTTAAATATCTAAACCTAATTTTGGCCCTTAAAAGAAGCATGAATCCTAACTTGAATAAGACATAGGAAGAAAAAGGAAACTAAAAGCCATAACACGATGTATGTTTTCAAGTCAATAAAGATGCAGGTCAATAAAGGATGAGGGTATTGCGAGAGAAAAAGCACGATTGAGGGAATAATGGAAACCCGTTCTAATGAAAAGTGGTACGGAGCATAAAATACAACCACTTTTTGCTTATATTCCCATATATATAAAAAAAAGAAAATAAAAATAAAAGAAGAAATACAAGTGGTATGGAGCATAAAATGCAACCAGTTTGTGAGATAGAACTAGGTTACCTAAAAATGCCTTGAGATGAAAAACAATACATGTGTGCTAAACTTGTCCCAAGTACTTTCTATTTTACATTCTAAGGAAGGAGAATTGCCTATCTCATGTTTTAAGTTTGGCTAGATTTTTACACTCTAGATTTTGTTTGCTAGATTGAAATTTTAGATGCCATGTTCACTTCTAATACTTGGGTTCAAAATCAACTCAATCTCTTATCTTTTAGTAGATTACTTAAGAAGTCCAAATCAACAAGTAAAATATAAACATGATCAACATGAATTCAAAAGAAAAGATGAATGTTTTGCTTAGGGACAAGCAAACCTAAGTGTGGGGAATTGATAGCCTCGCAAAGCAGCAAATTTGTATAAGTTATAATCGCAGATTGCCCATTGATTATGGTTTTATTTTATACATTTTATGTTTTCTTTTTGTGTTTTTGGCTTAAAGTTGTTGAGGAATAAAGTTGTTTTAGGAATGCATTTGAACAAAGGATTGGAAAAGGCTTGTTTTTTAAGAAGAAAAGGATAAAAAATTTGACTAAGTATGGGAAAGGAGTTTTCTGCCAAGGAAAAGTCGCGAGCGCGAATTAATATTCGCGAGCGCAAATTACACAATAAAACCGGCAGAAGAGTACCAGGTCAAAATTCGCGAGCGCAACATCAGAAGCGCGAGCGCAAAAAGCACTCCAGAAGAGGCAGAAAGATCATAAGTAAAGATCGCGAGCACAACATTAAATTCGCGAGCGTGAATCGCATTTCCAGGAGACGTCAACTGCTACCTTTTCACTAGAAAATCATGTCCTTCCATGAACAGGTCGGAACTTTTCCCAACAGAAGTCATCTGAAGCACCTTTTGTCCAACCAATCACCATCATAACCAACATCTTCCTCTTATAAATTGTAATCCAAATTAAGAGGATTGATAGATAGAAATACGAGAAAAAGAAAAAAAAAAGAGATGTCAGAATTAGAATTACAGTAGAAAATAATAAAGTTATCTTAGAAATAAGATGACGAGAGCACTTATTATTGTTTGCTGCCAAAGAACATCCAAAGAGTTCCTCGAGGTGTGAACGCCCTCCGAAGCTTGAGTTTGATTATTCTATGCTTTCTCTTGTTTTATAAAAAGACTTTTGCCATGTTGTTTTTCATAATTTTCTATGCAAAGCAACAATATTATTTGGTTCATTCAGTAAAAAGTTTCTTTAAGTTATCTTTAGTCTTTGTTTAAGTCAAGTTTACTTAATTATATTCTCAGAAAAGAAAAAAAAATAGAATGAATCAAAAGAGACAGAATTCATTTAGTTGGATTTGCATTGAATTTTTAACTTGGTTTGTCAAAGTTTAAGTCTATCTTATTGAAATAATCAAAGAATAAGAACTAGTTTATATGTGAACTAAGTAAGGCATTGTTGTATGTAGAGATACATATAATAATAGAGTAGAGTTAATTCTATACTGAGAGGTTGAATTATACTGTTACCGATGATTGCTGATTAAAGAATCATTTATTGCATGTTACATGATTTGCTATCAGAAAAAAGAAAATCTAATGCTGATCAAATTCTTCTAAGTATTCTACTATATCTTTATCTATAGAATTTAAGTAGTAGATTTAATTATAGTTAAATAGAAATTATAGTTTAATCATTTTATATTATTGCTTGTAAACATAAGTGTTATGGATAAGGAGTAGTAAAGTGGACATAACCCGTTCCTCGTGGGATCGATCTTTTTATTACTATGTTGCGATCCGTATACTTGCAGGTAATCAAGGAGTGCAACAATTATGCGCAAGGACTGCACTTCTATTTTTTTTCGATAGCGCAGCTTCCATTCCGTAGACTAGAGAATAAGGGGTTGCCCCATTCTCAGATTTCATTGTGGTCTTGCAGCCCCACAAAGCATAATGTAGCTTGCTTGCCCAATCTCAATGATTTTCTGACATTTTCCTCAATATCTTCTTAATTTTTTGTTTATGGCTTCCACTGTCTAATAGCTTGTGGTCGATATAGTGAAGATTTATGATGCTTAATTCCATGCTTTTCTAATAGTGTCTTTACTTTCAATTGGAACTGAACTCCATTATCTATCACTATATGATGGGGGGGATTCCATATCTACATATCAGGTTCTTCTCAATAAATTTGGCCATTTGCGTGGCGCCAATGTTCTTATAAGATTCTGCTTCAACCCATATCGAGAAATAGTCCACTGCAACCACTATGAACTCGTGCCCATTAGAAACAGGTGGTGAAATTTGGCCAATGATATCTATTCCCCAAGCTGCAAATGGCCATGGCGAAATAGAAGGATGTAATTTTGAAGGTGGAATGTGACTCAAGTCTCCATGAACTTGGCATTCGAAGCACCCTTTCACAAAAGAAATACAATCCCTTTCCAAAAAGAAATACAATCCCTTTCCACTGTCGACCAAAAGAATCCTTGTATGAGAATTTTCTTAGCTAATGCTTTTCCGTTCATGTGGGTACTGCAAACCCCTACATGGATCTATTTTATAATCAATTCAGCTTCTTTCCTTGATACACATCTTAATAATACCCTGTCTGAGATTCTCTTGTACAACTGACCGTCTAAGATTGCGAATTATAATAGCAAACATTGTATGGATCTTCTATCATCTCTAGTAGCTGAATCTAGATAAACCCTTTTAGTCATCCACTACAGGAGATCATAAAACCATGGCTGGTCTTCTTCTCAATATGAACAATCCTTCCTACCTCATAACATGGGATGCTACCCGAAGACATCATAAATGGCCTTTTAGGCATAACTTAAATCTCTTCCCAAGCTGATGCTAAATTAGCCAAAGCATCTGGTACTCGGTTGTTCACTCTGCTTGTGTATGTGAAGGTCACTCTTTTGAAGTTTTGAATAACAATTTTGTAACAGCCCAGATGACCAAGATATTGTCCGCTTTGGGCCACAGGGCCACAGGCTTGCACGATTTTGTTCTTGGGTGCCGACACAAGGTAGGCATGTACCCTCCTTACACCTTGGCCAGACCACCCAAACGGCCTCTTGACAGTCTAAGGTCTGTCCATACTTATGTACATCACTTGCACCTTGCACTTAACCGATGTAGGATTTGTCTAAGGTGTTACATTCACCCCCGACTTTGGGGACTCAACGTACTCTCTGAGGTTTGCCCCACCACCGGACAGGGGAGCAAGGCTTGGGCTTTGATACTAAGCTGTAACAGCCCAGACTAACCAAGATATTGTCCGCTTTGGGCCACAGGCCTGCACGGTTTTGTTCTTAGGTGCCGACATAAGGTAGGCCCGTACCCTCCTTACAACTTGGCCAGACCACCCAAAAGGCCTCTTGACAGTCTAAGGTCTGTCCATACTTATGTACCTCACTTGCACCTTGCACTTAACCGATGTGGGATTTGTCTAAGTGCAAGGTGCAAGTGATGTACATAAGTATGGACAGACCTTAGACTGTCAAGAGGCCTTTTGGGTGGTCTGGCCATGGTGTAAGGAGGGTACGGGGTACGGGCCTACCATGTGTTGGCACCCAGGAATAAAACCGTGCGGGCCTGTGGCCCAAAACGGACAATATCTTGGTCAGTCTGGGCTGTTACAAATGGGTTTCAACTTATCTTCCTTGACTTCCCAATTTCTGTTAGGGTGCTTGATGACCAGTTTTGAATCACCAATTACTTCAATTTCTTTAGCTTTAATTCTAATCAGAGCTTCTAACCCAAATAAGTAGGCTTCATATTTTGTCATGTTATTCGTAACTACAAACTGTACTCTTTTCAACATCGGGATAACTTCTCCTTGTGGAGATTCTAGCAAAACGCCTACTCCGGCTCCTTTGCTGAACCATCAAAGTAGAGCTTCCATCCTTTCTTTTCTATCAAGTTCAAATGTTCATCGGGAAAATCAATCTCCCATATGTTCATCGGGAAAATCAATCTCCCATTACTCACTATCTTTTAACTAGATGTGCTGCTAAAAAGTTTGCAACTACTTACTCTTTAACAGTTTTCTTTGTAACATATTCAATATCAAATTCTAATAACAGGATTAGCCATCTTGCTAGCTTCTCCACTAGTGCCAGTGTTTCATACAAATATCTGACTGGATCCATCCTTGATATCGCTATTACCTTATAAGAATTGAAATAATGTTGAAGCTTTCTAGTAGCCCATACCATTGCTAAGCAAGTTCTTTCAATCAAATTTTATTTATGTTCTTTTGGAAGAAGCTTTTCGCTCAAGTAGTACACTGCTTTCTCAACACCAGCTTCCTCAGCTTGTGCTAACATGGCTCCAATTCCAGCTTTTCGCTCAAGTAGTACACTGCTTTCTCAACACCAGCTTCCTCAGCTTGTGCTAACATGGCTCCAATTCCAATATCTGCCACTGTTAGGTACAATATTAAAGGGTTCCTTGGCTTTGGAGGGCATAAAACTGGGGAAATTGACAAATATTCCTTGATTTTGTCAAAAGCTATCTGGTAGTGATCATTCCACTTTACTGGCTGATCTTTCCTTAACAACCTGAAGATTGGATCACATACTATAGACAACTTTGATATAAAACTGCTGATATACTGAATTTTTCCCAGAAAACTTCTCACTTGCTTTTTCGTTTTGGGCGGTTCCATATCTTGGATCACCTTAATTTTGTTTGGATCGATCTCTATTCCTTTTGGTCCTACTATGAATCCTAGCACTTTTCCAGTGGTTACCCTGAACACACACTTCTTTGGGTTTAACCGTAGCTTGTATTTGATCACTCTATCCATGAATCACTCCAGAGCTGCTTGATACGATGCAAATACTTATATATTTTTACACTAAAATGTCGTTAAATTAACTAATAAAATGGCTATATTTGTGTGCTTCCCTTAGGAAATTTGTAGAATTACAGTTTTATGTAGGGAGGAACCTCAAAAATTAAAAAAGATGTTCTCTTTATAAAATCTACGGAAATATTGGCAAATGGACCCGAAAAAGCCCGAGAGCTAATATTACAAGCCCATTTCACAAGCCCAAATTAAGGATAATCTACAGAGAAAAGAAGCCCATAAACTGAGCCTAAAAGGAGAAAAGCCCAAGTCCAACAAGATGTAAACTTAGGCTATTGCCTAAGACATGGAAAGAAGACAAAAAGGAACTTAGGCTATTGCCTAAGCCGAGGAAGAGAGGCTAGGAGACCACTTAAGTGCACCATGCGATCTCCAAAGGCCAAAACCATCATCAGGTGATCTCATAAGTGTAACTCACCCTCTAGTTCATCTCCTATGGCCAAGATACCATCTAGGCGATCTCCTACAAGCACCAAGCGACCTACGGATGAAACACTACTCCAAGCGGCTCCTATGGGTGTTAGGCGATCTCAAATGTACCAAAGACAAATCAAGCGAGTGCCTACACTAGTTCCAAGGCTAAAAGTCCCCATTCATTAAACGACAGCTTATGCTTAGCTGTAATCTGATTAAATGCAGCCCACTTGCCGCATTGGCCAAATTGCAGAGAAGAGTAGCCTCCAAGCATCTGAGTTCTATAAATAACAGCGTACATCAATAGAGAAAAGGGGCTAGTTTGCTGGTTAGCTAAGAAAAAAAATAAAATATAGTATATCACTTTGTAAATAATTAGCGTAGTTTTGTGTTTATAATCTCAAAGGTCAGGAGAGGAAGGTTGTGCGACAAAGTCTCGTAATCAATAGAAGCCATACCTGATCCATCATTCTCCTTTGTTATTAACTATTATCTTTATGTCCTTTGTTTTGTTTTATAAAAAACAACCTTCCTATAATTCCGTTCTTTTTCTCTCAATAAAAGATATGGATTGCTATTTGGTTGTTTACATTGTTTTATCTAAAATGAATGAGTAAGCCAGCCATTCTGGTGATGGACTAATATCTATTACCTCCGGAATGTTGGGCAGCTTTATTAAAAATTGAATCATCTATAATGTGATATAGATTTCTGGTTCAATTTATGCAAGACAAATGCTTGTAAAATAAAGCCGGATCCCTTTATTTACTTAACATTAGATAGGCGAGCGAAGGATTGAAAGACGAAGATCAAGCACCTGAACCACATAAATTGAGGTTTTGTATCTAGAAATAGGATAAAGCTAGTGTTAAAAGGGAGAAGCTTATTATGTATACAACATACGAAAGGCATTATATGATTGTTATAGTTGACTACCTCGAAAAAGGAGATAACTAACTAGAACACTCCGCCCTTCAGAAAATATATCACATGTGCTTACTTCACTGCCGACCACTTTCGGATGGTAATGGATCAATCCATCACCAAAATACTTTCTCATTTCTAAATTCAAAAAGAATATATATATATATATATCTCTAACTTCTAACAAATTCAAAAAGGAAATATTAATATATATATATTCTCTTAACTTCCTAACTACTAACCTCTAACTACCAACCACTAACTTTTTATTTTATGTTATTTAATTTCTTTTAATTTATTTAATTTCTTTTAATTTCTACTCTTTTGCTTTACTGCACTTTAATTTCTCCTGCAATTTACTTTATCACTTTAATTTCCTGCAATTTACTTTATCGCACTTTTATTTTATCGCACTTTACTTTTATGCACTTTTATTGTATTTAAATTCCAGTCATTTATTTTTCTGCTATTTAAATTCCTGGTATATTATTATTTTTAATTTACGCATGACTCACCCATTTTATTGATTTCGCCTGATAATTAAGTATTCAGAAGATTCTAGTACTCAATCCTTCAAATTCCTGTGGATACGATATTTTATATACTACTTGCACGACCCGTTAATATTTGCAGTATAATCTTACTGCCCGTTATTAGTCAGGTGCGAACCAAGTTTTTGGCACCATTGCCGAGGATGGGCAACGTGATTGATATTAGAAAATTTTGAAAAATAATTAATCAGGCAATTTATTTATCCATCATTTATTTTTGCTTTCATTTTTATTTTTATTTTTAGTAGTTTTCTTTTCTTTTATATATCTATATATAATCGAGATATATATTTCTATGGACTAACCTTTTATGGTCAGATCGAGAAGCGTTGATGTTGTGCCTTTAGATCAAGAAATAGAAAGAACAATACGTACTTCATGGGGAATCAATAGAAGGCACCAGAGGAGAAATCGAAGTCTCATCTGGAATAGACATCGAGGTGCCAAAACACCGCGATCCGAGCCAGAAGAGGTAGAGAAAACAAAATCTGAATCTGAAGAGTTAGACAATACAAAACAAATCATGGCCGAAGACAGAACTTTATGGATTTGAATATTCCAAATCCCGGAGATATCCAAACTACTGTAGTCAGACCACCTGTTGCTATAAACAACTTCGAGCTCAAACTAGGACTAATCTCAATGCTGCAACAATCTCAATTTGCTGGTTTGGAGAGCGAAGACCCAAATGTTCAACTAGCAACATTAATTGAAATCAGCAACACTTTGAAGATAAATGGAGCCAGTGATGATGCCATTCGAATGAAATTATTTTCTTTCTCTTTGAAGGACAGAACTAAGCTTTGGTTACACTCTATGCCCCCGATTCATTCACCACTTGGGAGGAGTTAAGCCTAGCTTTCCTACAAAAATGTTTTCCACCAAGCAAGACATCAAAGATGAGAAGTGAAATAGTCACATTTCGAATGAAAGAAGACGAGACTCTTTATAAAGGTTGGGAAAGATTTAAAGATCTTCCACGATAATGCCCGCACCATGGGTATGACAGACCATTCCTAATTCAACTATTCTTCGATGGTGCAATGCCTTTAACGAGAAACACTCTAGATGTAGCCACCGGAGGATCCTTCCTAAAGAAAAGAGTCAATGAAGCTTACAACCTATTGGAGGAAATGACAGCAAGCAGTTACAAATGGAATGAAGAACGAGGAACAACGAAGAAGGTAGCCTGAATGCTTGATGTTGATAGACTCTCATTTCTATCTGTAAGAATTGATCAACTTTCCACTCATATAAAGTTCATGGAAAATCAAATAGCACAGCAGGTAAGCTCCTCAAGAAGCAAGGCCTATGGTAAGCTTCCAAGCCAACTAGATCCAAATCCAATGGAGCAATGCAACGCTGTCTACCTTAGAAGTGGAAAGACTCTAGAAGAGCCAAAGAGAGCAATGTAGCAAGAGGAGAAATCAAAAGCAGAAAAACCAAAAAATAAAAAGCATGATGAAGTATCAGAAGAAGATGAGGAGACAGGAAAGAAGTGACAAGAAGAAGACAACCAAAAGAGAATAAGAGCCTTTAAGAGGAAAGCCATTCCATTTCCCCAAAGACTCCAACAAACAAATCTAGACAAACAGTTTGGGAAAGTCCTGGAAATGCTTAAACAACTATACGCTAACATTCCATTCTCTGATATCATGATAGATGCCCAATGATAAAATTCTCAATCAAAACTCAACTGCAAAATGCTGAACAAAGACTTGCCTAACTAAAACCAACAATTTGGCTAGCCAACTGAAAAGGAAGAGGAAATGAGAAAAAGGCACTTTAGAAATTTATTGCTTTTCTATAGTTGTAACTGATAATGCACTTCTTTTGTCAAGTTGGCAATGTCTCTTTATGTTTGTAATGGAGTATGAAGTTTAATACTTCAATTGTTTAATTTAAATGGATGTAAAATGTAACTTTTCGTTATATCAATGTGATACCAATAAATTTTGTCAGCATTGTGTCCTTTTTAAAGTGTTGATTGTCTATTATTCAATGACAATTGATGGTGTTGCAATAGAGCTAAAGACTTGCAAATGCATGGTCCTAAACCCTAAGAGAAAGAGATGGTAGAGAATTAGTGATTTTAAAGTTAGGGTTATCAAGTCTTCCACTTATATTATAGATGGTAATGAAATAATTTTTATAGGCAATTTGGACTTTTCAAGGCATTTAATGGAAAAATGGATTCTTTTTGGACGGAAGGACTCCATAATCAAACGAAGTCAAAAGTTAGGGCCCTTAGAGTTATTTTATCAAATTAGAGGGACATATGTGTTAGTTTGGACATAATTTAGGGACATCAGTGTAACTTTCACTTATTTATTCAATAATCTCATCATTATTAATCATTTTAACAATATTATTTCGCCAATTTGGTTAGTAAGACCAACTCGTCATACAACCAACATTTTGCATATCTAATTTTGTTGGCAATTACAGATAACTACTTAATCAATACCATTAGGCCCCATATCTAGGCACACAAGCAAGTATACATAAATGTTTACATGAGCATATTTCGAAGGCATTCACAATTAAATTCTAACTTAGCTAATTGGCATTTAACATTTCTAACTTAACCTTGGATTCTATTTAATCTAATTATTTTTAAATCTGAATTACTAACTTATGAAGCTAATTTTCTGCTCTACATGTTAATTTATTCTCTACATTCAGTTTTCACAAACTTTTGGCTTTAGAACCTAAGTTTTGTAACTACATTAAGTTATTCCAAGACATAAACCACGCTAATTTGTGAAACTAATTAAAATTCATAATCCTCATTAAAAATGCAACAACTTGAATATAGGGGTTCTCTTTATTGGAAAACACCGATGGCTGGCGGCACAACTATCGCCTGCCATGGCCAGATATATTGACTTTAACATTACATTAAAACTATCCATCAACATGCTCCAAATTCAATAAGCGTCGTTAATCTAACTTCAATTTGTAAAATTTGTAACAAATCCAACCAATCTCCAAATTCAACTTAGGATTTCAATATCCTAAAATCTAGACAAATTGAAGAGATTAATAAAAAATATAGGCATACAAGCTTTAATAAGGGTTCAAAACTAAACTTGATGACTGAAATCGCTTTCGGCAAATCTCTCCCTCTATCCCTATCTCTCCCTCGAAGCAGCCAAAGAATGAAGAAAATTGAACTAGGACATTGAGAGGATTTCGAGACAACAGCTGGGTTGCGCGAAGTGGCAGTCCTTGGTTGTTGATCGGTCGGAAATGACTAAGAAGGAACTGATATGGGAGGCGATCGTTGATCGCAAGGAGAGGAGGAGGAAGGAGAAGGCCTTTCGGTCTTCAACCAATCCCAAAATTTCTACCCGAATTCAACCTAGGATTTCAATATCCTAGAATCTATAGAATTGAAGAGATTAATCGAAAACATAGGCATACAAGCTTTAATAAGCGGTTCAAAACTAACCTTGATGACTGAAACCGTCGGTCCTAGGTTAGTCAAAATAAGTTCAGCCAATCTTTCCCTCTCTCTCTATATATCTCTCGAAGCAGCCAAAGAATGAAGAAAATCGAGCTAGGATGTTGAGAGGATTTCGAGACAATGGTTGGGTTGCACGAAGTGGCAATCCTTGGCCGTTGATCAGCTAGAAATGGATAAGAAGGAACTGATATAGGACGCGATTGTTGATCGCAAGGAGAGGAGGAGGAAGGAGAAGGCTTTCTGGTGTTCAACCAATCTCCAAATTTCTACCCAAATTCAACCCAGGATTTCAATATCCTAGAACCTACACAAATTGAAGAGATTAATCGAAAATATAGGCATACAAGCTTTAATAAGTGGTTGAAAACTAACCTTGATGACTAAAATCGCCGATCGTAGGTGAGTTAAAATTAGTTCGACCAATCTCTCTCTCTCTCTCTCTCTCTCTCTCTCTCTCAAAGCAGGAAAAGAATGAAGAAAATCAAGCTAGGACGTTTTGCAGATTTCGAGACAATGACTAGGTTGCATGAAGTGGCAGTCCTTAGCCGTTGATCGGCTAGAAATGGCTAAGAAGGAATTGATATGGGAGACGATCATTAATTGCAAGTAGAGGAGAAGGAAGGAGAAGGCTTTTCGATCTTCAGCCATTCCCCAACATTCTACCCAAATTCAACCTAGGATTTCAATATCCTAGAATCTATACAAATTGAAGAGATTAATCGAAAATATAGGCATAGCTTTAATATGTGGTTTAAAACTAACCTTGATGACTGAAATCGCTGGTTGTAGGTTAGTCAAAATAAGTTCGGCCAATCTCTCTCTCTCTCTCTCTCTCAGCAGCCAAAGAATGAAGAAAATCGAACTAGGACATTGAGAGGATTTCAAGACAACAGCTGGGTTGCACGAAGTGGCAATCCTTGGCTGTTGATCGGCTGGAAATGGCTAAGAAGGAATTGATATGGGAGGCGATCGTTGATCGCAAGGAGAGGAGGAAGGAGAAGGCTTTCCAGTCCTATTCAAGGCCTTTCTCCTTTAAATGATCTCTAGTCCGATTTAATAGTTTGTCTTAGGTTTATGTTGATTTTTTTTTGGTTTGATTTGCCTAGAGTTGATTTCAAATTGGTTTGATAGGTTCTAGCTCCAACTCACATTGGTTTCATTGGATTTCTAGAATTTCTTCGGTTTTGTCGCCATGGATTAAATAAATTCATTAGTTTCATTTTAATGTTTTAAATATTGCAAAAAATGATTTTAAAATTTTATTTTTATTTGAAAAGTTTTCAACATTAATTTTCGATATTTCATTAGACTTTGATTATTTAATGTAAATTCAAGAGACAAATTGTAAAAAAGAAAATTTAATTTTTGAACAAATTATATATTGTTTTCAAGTTCGGGAGAAATCAGTATTATTCTTCAATTTAATTGTTTATTTCTGGAAAAAATCTAGGGAAATTAATTAATAAAAGAAAATGATTTTTCCTATTCTTTACAAAAAATGAAGGTAAATAAATGTACTATAATAAAAGAAAAAAAAATTACAAACACAGTATAATCCACTTATTATCAGGAACTATTATTCATGTGCAACGGGCAGCTACCATGATCAAGACTCTCATAATTTATTAGTTGATTATATTTTTCTGATATTTAACTATAATTTTTTAAAATTTAATAAATTAAATTTTGATTTTTAACTAATTTTGGATATTGTAGTCAAATAATAAAAATAAATTATAAATATTGATACGGTTGAGGCTCCTTGGCCTTGTAGAGTTGTTTCTTTTTTATACTTGCAAAGTCTAAATTTGATTTCACATTAACTATATTCATATTAATTATATTAAATAAAGAGTGGATTGTTATTGTATTAAATAAAGATTTTTTTTGTCATTTTATGTTAGATATCAATATGTATTATTTTATCTTTATTAAAATTTAAGGCATTATCTTAAAAAAAACTCAGATTTATTAATATTAAGTCAATTAATTGTAATGAATTAATTAATTATTAAACGTAGCAAATTACCAAAATAAAACCAAATTGACGAGCATTATTATTTTTAGGAGGAAGATAATGGAAAAAAAAAAAAGAATGAGCAAATCTATCCATTTATATCTATATCTGAATCTATATCTATATCTATCTATCTATATCTATACTATATATAAAAGTGAAACAAAGAGAGAATAATAGGATTGCCGACACTGTCCTTGTGAAATTTAAGATATCCTAAAATAACCTTCATGTTAACCAATTAAAAAAAATTTAATCTAAAAAAATATATAATATTTTTATAACTTGATTGGATTTTTTTTTTTACTTTTTTTAATAGATAAATAAATATAGATAAGTAAGCATTTCAAAATTTTAAATTTTTACTATTAGTATCTTATTATGTCTAATTATATTTTTTTTACTTTTTTTAATAGAATAAATATAGTAAGTAGTAGAGCTCTTCAAAATTTATAAATTTTTGACTATTATTTCTTATTGTGTTCTAATTTATATTTATGTTCTGTATGATTATGGTGTAAATTATAATAATTAATTTATAATTTTTAATTATATATGATTAAAATGGAGCATTTAGAAATTTTTAATTTTTTTTGAATTTATTTTAATTAATATGATGTTCGACCTGTTATACACGCTGAGCTGGAGGGCTCAACAAGCTTAAGGTCCCGAGACCCGTAGTAAAGCCTGAAATCACTAAATTTTACCATATAAATTATGGGTGAATTTCAACATTGATTCCATATTTCAGTGCTGCAATACAATTCATATTGTATTATACGTTTGGCCCAATGTAAATATAACTTTTTAACACTTTGATAGAGTGGGCCAATTTAAGATAAAAACATCCTTAATGTGATGCTAACATCTCACGCACTTCATATAAATAAATGACTGCATTCATATAAATAAATGACTAAACCTCCTCATGTGTTTATTGGTTATAATCCTACAACTGCGGAGTTCACTAACAGATAAATATAAATATATTTTAATTCATATAGCTACATAATTTAAATAACTGTAGATTCTAAAAGTTACTTTTCTAGCTTTGGGGGAAAGGAGACAGAGTTTTAACCGGAATAAAGAAGTATCTACTACCTAGAAAAGTTAAACGAAGAAATGTGAGTCTAATAATGAATTGTGATTATTGCATAACACAAGCATTCACACGAAATGCTTCCTATATTACTAAAATGAACACTCATCCAATCACACTCATCCAATCAACAAATGCAACATGATCGGCACCCACAAATAATCACACCTTCAAGTAATCAAACATGTGGAGATTGGTCAGTGGCGTCAACGAAACCCCCGATGACCCATCCTCACACGTGGCCCATCCTCTCATGACGTGTGCACCAGGGAGCCGATCCCCTATACCTGGCTGACCGGTCTAATCCTCACTTGACTAGCTCTCTCATTTCATTTCATTCATTCATTCATTCTCTTACTCTCTTTCCTTTTCCATATCAACAGGAGACCACTCTAAGGTTTTCCATATAATCCATATCATCAGGTGCACACGGGGCCGATCTTCCCATACATGGCCGACGGTCAAACTCCATATTTTTATCATTTCTAGAACCATGCTTATAAACCCATGGTGACCCACTTCATCCCAATTCCACACAAACAAGGCAAATAAATGTCATAACACAGTTAATCAAATAGTGCAAGCATATTAAATAATTATACATTATCATGCAAGCGCAAATAGATATTCATATACCAATTCAAATAAATATAAGAGTATTAAATAATAATATAATATAATAATTATTACTTGAAAAATAAATAAATAAATAAATAGTAAATAACAATAGCAATTACAAGAATTCAAATAAATATAAGAGTATTAAATAATAATATAATATAATAATTATTACTTGAAAAATAAATAAATAAATAAATAACAAGAATAAATAATTGAAGACAAAGCTCTATAGTAATGATTTATGCAACTGGTAATACACTATTTATTATTATTTTCTATATTAGATGGGAAAAGACTCAAATTTCGATTCTAACTTATTGAATCAGTGAACCAACTAGAACGATCTAAACCAAATGGAAATTCAAAGGGGAGAAAAGAATTGAATAAAGTACTCCGCTAAATAAAAATAAAGGCTTGTCCTAAATAACCCAATAACCATTTTAAACAAGTAAAACTAATCTAGATTCTGTCAAAATTTCGACAGAATCTTCCCTAAAAATAGAACTATCCACCTGTTTAAATACTGATAATTTCATTAATTATCCATTCAACCCACACAGCCCATTCATCGAGCAACGAATTAAGTCAAATTCCCCATCCTCCTTTAATAGCAATATCACCATAAAATAATAAATTCTCATAGCCCATCCATCGGGCAATTCACAACAACTAATCCCGTCCGCCATAACCATTATTCATTCATCTAAATATTTGCTCAATTCATAATTAATACCAACTAACATCATATTCTTAGTTTATTAAAATGCTATAGAATTACATTATCAAAATAAACAAACCACAAATAGTTCTTTTTCCCTTTACAGTGAATAGCTCAAATCATCCATATTTGAGTTACAAGTTAGTACATTCTTTTACTAACAACTAAATTGTATTTTAATTAAGAACAGTAGTCGCTTATTTTTAGGTTTATAATCTATACTTGTAGGTATAAAGGTTCAAGGTTATATTTATATAAACTAAACTTCCTCAACTTTAACTGACATCAATAATCGATTCTAGTTGAACTAAATTAACAATCATCTAATTAATTGACTAAGTCTTTCTGAGGTCACGCTAACTGCTATTTCATCCATTTCTGCAATTTTCAACTTAGAAGCCTATGTACCAAATTTGCATTACTTCGTAGTTTATTAACTATTCTAAGTTTAGTAACTGTGTTTCCAAATGCATAGAATTAAGTAGCTAAACAATTCTAATTGTATATTCTGAGTCCACATGACAAATCCAGCATTCTGCCTAACATTTGAAAGTCCTTCAATTAACTATTTATTCGAAATTGACTAAATCAACCAATGAATTTAAATTTGAAATTTATACGAAAAATAAGGAACTAGGTCTTAGAGCGTACCAACTGAAAATTGGACTATGATTCCACGATTCGCGTGAGGAGAAGGCTATTCTGCCTCTTAAAGTCCCGCCGGAAACTCGTTGGCTAGTCGCTGGACCGCCGCTGCCGCCGCCGTCTACGGTGGCCGAAAAACCATGGCTGCTTAGAATCGAGTGCTCTTCACACCATCTAGCTCAATTTTCACTCAGGAGTCCATTTTTGGCGTTAGCTGCGCGAGATCAGTCCTCTAACTAGCCAAAACGGGCTCGACAGTCACCCTCTGGCCGTCACCATGCCCCATTGCCAGAATCATTTGAGGAAAATGATCATGTGGAGGAGTTGAGTCGATTGAGACTCACTTTGAAGCTTCACGTCGCCGGAGTCACCTAAAACAATAACAAAATCAACAATACTAAATAAAAATACAAAGAAAGGTTTAAAAGAGTTACCTAACCCTCAGATTGAGGATTGTAAACAGCTTAAATGCCTTAAAGAATGACGGTTAATCGTTCCAGAAGCTTTGTCCATAAGGATTTAAACGCTCACCCTTTTCTCTCTTGCTTTTTTCTTCTTTTATGATTTTTGTTTTAACCTAATTGATGTCTAATGGCTGTTTTTCTTTCGTTCCAAAGAAGCTTTGCTCCATAAGGATTTAAACACGCCTCACCCCTTTTGTCTCTCGCTCACCCTTTTCTCTCTTGCTTTTTTCTTCTTTTATGATTTTTGTTTTAACCTAATTGATGTCTAATGGCTGTTTTTCTTCAAAGGAACTCAAAAGAGTTTCTGGAGAAAGACTTCGCCGCAAGCGTGTTTTTAGACGTCCTCAAAAACCCCATCCCGAATAAGAGATAAAACGATGAATTTATAGAAGTAGGGCAATAGAGGATAGCTGCGCCACGCAGTTGATGGCTGCGTGACGGATCCGATAGCTGCTTGCGCAGCTCACTTTCTGGACCGCTGCCACGTACTCAGACAAAATGAAAAACCGTTATGTCGGCATTCACGGTGACGTCATCTAGATTGGAGTTGCGTGACGCAACCGACAGTGCCATCACGCACCTAATCACGCACCTGATACTTTTGCATGACGCAACTCTTATTGCAATCTAGACACCCATTTAAGTTGGATATCTAATTTAAATCCTTGGATCAAAAGACTTCTAAGATAGCACTACCCTTCATTTTCGATTCCTTGTATCCTCACATGGGTTAGGTGGGCATAAAGACACGCCGGTTCACACAGGTCTGCAGTTGAGAATGGTTTGACAAAATCGCGTGAATGAAGACTGGTTTTTCTCCGGCCCAGTTAAAGGGCTATAGCTGATATACATTAGCCACTACTTTGGGCTCAAGACGGGGCACAAAAATCTAGGTTCCTCATCTCTTCAAGTAATCCGACCTTGTTTCCCCTACAGTGGAGGAAGGGAGGCTCCAGAAACCCGCTTTGCGGTAAAACTAGGCATCAGCTGATTAATGTTAGTCCGACTGAGAATTGATCTGATTAATTAAACGCAGCTACGCAGAATTGAAGCGATAAGGTGGAGAAGCATCTTTGTTTCGGAAGAAAAGGGGATCCCAGTCACCAAGTGTCCATGTGGTCGAAGTATGTCCTGAAGCCCACAAGCTGCTACTTTCTCCAAGACCTTAAAAACAGAGCAGAAAGACAATAACCCGATAGCAGGGCTCCATATTGTCTTGGAGTTCACTTCGCCGACTGCCCAGAATGAAACCCAGTATGTGCAAGAGCGATGGTTACGGACCAACACCCAAAAAGCGAATATAGGAGAATGATCTTATGACGGTTTGGGTGTGGAGACACAGAGAGATTAGGGTTATGGATCAAGCTTCAGACTGCTTTCTTTCAAAATCACTTTTAAAGCAGAATGATAGTGAATGAGTTTGGTCTTCATGATTCTCGGAGAGCTTGAAACAAGGAAGGATGAACCCAACAGAGTGGAGGACAAGTTGATTCATGGTCAGACAAGGGTTGTTCATGGTCCAGACAAGGCCAAAGGATCAAGAATTGATCAGGATTTTTAGTCGAAGCTTATTACCTTACTTTAAGGAGAGGATGTTGGCTCAACCTCTCAACGACTTTTCTCTAGTGCAAAGGGCTAGGTTAAATATTGAAGAGCTGTACAATGAAAAGAAAAAGAAAAGCCGGGGGTTTGGTAATTACTGGTCTTCCTATGGTGATTAGAATAGAAATGCTGGAAATGCTGCTACGAACCAGTCAGGGAGTAGCAATACAGTTGGAGCTGTTAATGAGAAGAGGAGAAGGGAATTCTCTGATTTGGGTAGACCATTAAGCACAGTTATGAGATCTTGTATCAGGAATGGTGTATTGTCAAAGTTACCAATTAATCCATCTAAGCCTATTCAGGGCAAGTTTGTTGATCAAGACTGTGAATACCATTAGTGCAAAGGTCATTCTAATAATTGCTTCAGACTTCAAACGATGAAATACAAGATTTGATAGATAGTGGGAGATACTAAGCCCTCTGAGCATAATTAAGCCGAGCACATGGAATAGCACATGGAATAATCCTCTACCGCAGTATCAGTATAACTATCCACCTCATGAGTCTCCAACAGGTGGATCAATTAATGCAATTGGAAGCAGTTTGCCTAAAGAGCTGATATTGGCAGAGGCAGAGTTGGAAGAGAGGATTTGTGCTATACATTCGGGATGACTACAACAGAAGATATGGAGGAAGACGAGAGGAAGATGCTAGAGATGTCAAAGCGTACAGAGATGAAAGAAAAAGCTGCCCCGAAGACTGAGGATGCTCCTGATGCCGATGAAATAATACAAACCATTAAAGATAATTGTGATGGATGTATTGAACAAGCTTTTAATCCTATTTTTTGTTTTTCTGAATGTTGCTTTGAGAACATATGGATGGATTTCCCTTTACTATTCAATCAATGGGAGTGAATTTTTGGATTACTTGTTTTCTTTTTTCCCTGATTGTCATGTTCATCGCCATTTGATTATACCATACGCATATTTGACGTAATGCATTGCATCATTTTGCAATTTTAACCTAAGCACCGGTCGAAAATCCAAAATAAATCGAATCGGATCAGACTTTTAAGGCTTGAGGTCAGAAAGATCTCCAAGGATGTCTTTCATCTCAAGAGGAATTCAGAAGTCTTTGCCAGGAGTTATGCTAATATGTCGGGGATTAACAAGTCAATTGCAGAGCATTTCATCCCTACCGATCAGAATATCAAGCCAACAAAACAGAAAAGAAGACGGGTCAGACCAAAAGTGGCAAGACAAGATGAAGGCTGAGGTTCAGAAGCAGCTAGATGCAGTTTCTTGGAGGTAATGCATTACCCTGAACGATTAGCAAACATAGTCCCTTTGCTTAAGAAGGATAGGAGACTAAGAGTCTATGTTGACTACAAAGATTTAAACAAAGTCTCGCGCAAAGACGACTTCCCTCTTCCACATATGGATGATATGGATGTTCTGATCGACAATGCTGCGAGAATGGGATGTTATTCCATTACGGAAAAAAAAGAGGAAAAAAAAAGAAAAAAATGATGATGAAATAAAAAAATATGATAGTTGAAAAAAAAAAAGAAAAAAGAAAAATAATAAAGAGAAAAAGCCGAAAGTGAGTTTTTCAAAAAGTCTGTTTTATTCATCGACTGCCAAACAAGTGGCTAGATTTATTGAGCATAATATTTTCTATCGCTATGGTGCTCCTCATCACATAGTTACAAACAATGGTTTTTACTTCCAAGCAAACATCATCTTGGAAGGAAATTCAGACCCAACTGGCATGGGACCCAACTGGCATGGACCGTTCAGAATTCAGAAACTGTTGGCCAAGGGTGCCACTAAGTTGGTCACTAAGGAAGGGAAGCCTTTTAATCGGATCGTTAATCAAGACCAGATGAAAAGGTTCTATGTCTGATATGATGATTTCGATCATTAAAAAAGAAAAGAAAAAAAAAGGGGCTAGGTTGAAAACCTGAAAGGGCGACCTAGGTAAGAAATGAGCTCGTTAGGTTGAAAACCCGTAAAGGGCGGCCTAGGCAAAAGTTAGAGTTTTTGAAAAAAATTTTTTTTAAGATTAACGCATGGTGCTTAGTTTAAATGCGAAATATATGCTATGCATTTATGACATACTTGCGACTGGTTGCTCAATGCCATCAACCTGACTAGAAGGAGAATAGGCGAATGAGTAGTTAGAATAAACGACTATTGTATTATATTTCTCTTTACTTCTGTTATTTGATGTTGAAAGAAGTAAGATCCACAAAGAGCTTGACTTTTAATTTTCTCTTCCCTTTTGTTTATGGGGTTGATCGTTGTTAAAGGGACCTCCTCTCTGCTATATGCCTATATGGTCAGCATTTGCTCATTTGTTTTGAAGATGTTTGGCTTTTGGTCCTGCCTGAGTGTTGGATTCTTTTAGACGGCGATCAGGGGGTGGTTTCCTTGGAAGGATCGATAAAGAAAAACCATGGATAAAATCCCTAGCACTTAAATAGGTTCATGCATACATGAGGGAGCCGCATATTTTATCTCTTTCTGAATGTTGCAAGTGATAAAATGGTCATCGCATCTTTTTCAAAAATGTAAGTGTCTGTCCTCGGTTAAATAGCCCACTTTATTGTGCTTTCATTTTTTAATCCAAGGGCAGGAGGCCCAGGTGCTAATCCAGAGCAAATAATTTCGAAAGAAAAGATTTGTTGTTATCTTTTGTTGTCTCTAAATGCAGAAAATAGGAATCAAATAGAAAATAGCGGTGGAAGCATCGGGAGATACAACAAATGGGCATTTGGCATCCGAATAAAGCGCCCAAGTCCGTCAAGAATCCATCAAAGCCCAAGTCGGCTTATTTCGGCAATTTGGAGTCGGTATGCGGCTCGTATACTTCAATAATTCCATATACTCGCCACACAGGGGGCAAAATCATCAAATTCACCAAATTACCTTCAGGTGAGTTTTCTTTCAACCACCGCATTAGGAAAAGTATACCTGAAAATTTGGGGACTAGAAAAATTTAGCAAAATTTTTGCTAAAATTCAAAAATTTTTCTGCAATGGATAAGATAATGAAAATTTTCAAGGTTCACTTAAAAGATAATATTTTTGGTCCTGGGACGGAATTCCAGACTGGGGGCAAAAATAAAATCTTTTACCCTGATGCAAAATTTCAAATTTCAAAGTTTCAAAGTTTACGATGTAGTTAATGCATGGGGCATTGATACGGAATCGAATCAAAGGATGAGATGTTAAGTTCGCCTCTATGGCACCCTCGTATAATGAAACGGGAAACACCAATTAATCGAGATTAAATGCTCTATGGCACCCACGTTTATAAGGAAACGTTAACACCAATAATCAGCAAAAGATAAGATAATAAACGCCACACGAAATTGATAAGTTTACCTTAATCTTGATGCCAATTAGAGGAAGCAATCTCTTCACTGTCACTCTAAGCAAATGGAACAAGAAAGGCCTTGATCAAATGAAGTTTTTCCAATTTGTCAAAAGATTCGTCCTTACATGGAAACAAGTTATTTATACTAAAATAAGGAATCTAGGTTTAACAAAGCATAAAACACCACAAACACGCCTAAGTCACTCCAAGCCTTCATAGTCGTATGTCACTGTAGCGAAGTCAAAGTACTGTAGCAAGTGACCCAATTTACTGTAGTCAAGTCAAGCTAATTGGACGTGGGCAACTTGTAGCAGGCGTTGCTTCCCTCCACTGTAGCAGCGTGCTTTCCTCCACTGTAGCAAGTCAAACAATTCATTGGATTGGTTCAAACTTCAACATGCCACCAACAACATTAGAAGTCTAGGAATTGCCTTCAAGTTCATCACAACACTTGTTGAATGTTGACATCATGAAGTTCTTGTGTTATTTGGGCGTTGAACCAATTATGATATGGCTGCCCCATATCGCTTGGCACGACTCCTTGTAATCGGTCTATAGGGAAGCACCAAATTAGATCTCCTTGCCATCATTCACCATGCCTCCTTGCGATCCAGTGACGAGTGTGGTGATCTATCAATCCCCCCTTTCCTCAAAAAGATTTCGTTCCTCAAATCTGCACCCATGTCAAAAGGAGACAAAATCACTAACGGTTTAAAGGTGCGGAAACACCATTACTCACCTTGGTAAGTCTATCTTGTAGGCATTTCATTGACGCGTTCCAAGACTTGGAATGGACCATCTCCACGCGCTAATTGGTCCACTAGGAAGTACTAATGGATCGCCATTGTTGTGGTCCTTGTTCCCTTGAGCTTCATAGGTGGTTGGTGGTAGTGGATCCGTATCAGCACTCAAACCCAAGCTCCAGGCGCAAACACTAGCTTCTTCCTTCCTTTATTGGCCCTGTCAGCATACTGTTTGTTCCTCTTTTCAATATTCGCTCAAGCCTTTTCATGTAAAGACTTCACCAGTTTAGCCTTTTTATCACCATCTAAACTAGAGAGCTCATGTAAAGGTAAAGGAACAAGATCCAAAACAGTCAGTGGGTTAAATCCATAAACAAGTTCAAATGGAGTAAAACCTGAAGTAGAATGTATGCTTCGATTGTATGCAAATTCAATAAATGGCAAACAATCCTCCCAAGTTTTCAAATTTTTACCCACTATAGTACGAAGTAAAGTTCCCAAAGTCCTATTCACAACTTCACAGTTTGTCCATCAGTTTGTGGATGACAAGTAGTCAAATAAAGTAATTTTGTACCGAGTTTACCCCACAAAACCCGCAAAAAATGTGAAAGGAACTTAGCATCCCTATCAGAAACAATAGTCCGCGGAACTCCATGTAATCGTACCACCTCTCTAAAGAATAATTCAGCAACATGAAGATAGCATCATCAGTTTTGTGACAAGGGAATCGGAAATGATCCATTTTTGCTGCTATTCAACTACTACAAATATATTGTCTCTACCATGCCTAGTCTTAGCTAAATCCAAGTAACAAAAATCCATAGATATATTCAACCAACGGTAAGCTGGAACTTGGTAAAGGCATATAGAACCCATGAGGCATAGGACTTAGATTTGGCCTGTTTACAAGTAAAGGACAAGGAATCACCCCCAAACTATTCTCGACATCACGCATATGAGGCCAATATAAAAAATGTCATTCAATATGTCAAAGTCTATTGTACCCCAAAACTGTCCCAAATGTCCCATCAATCCCCCACAATGAGACTCAAGTACAAGCAAATCACGAGAGCATTTAGGCATGCAAAGTTTACTGCCCCTAAACAAATATCCTTCGTGTCGATAAAATTTATCAAATGCCCCATGTTCACATGCCAAATATACATTGCCAAAATTAGAGTCAGATGCATACAAATCCTTAACATACTCAAATCCTATCAATTTAGAGCTACGAGTAGTAAGTAAGGTATATCTCCGTGACAATGCATCAGCAACAGCATTATCCTTTCCATGCTTGTATTTAATAACGTAAGGGAATTGTTCAATGAACTCAACCCACTTACCATGTCGCTTGTTGAGCTTACCTTGACCCCCCTTCAAGTGTTCTTCAAGTGTTTTAGGGCTTCGTGATCAGTATGAATGACAAACTCCTTAGGTAGTAAGTAGTGTTGCCATACGCTCAAAGTCCTCACTAAGGCATATAACTCTTTATCATAGGTCGAGTAATTGAGTTGTGCTCCATTCAACTTCTCACTGAAGTAGGCAATTGGCTTTTTCTCTTGCATCAGCACTCCTCCAATTCTTACACCAGAAGCATCACACTCAATTTCAAAGGTGTTCTCAAAATTAGGTAAAGAAAGTATAGGAGCGAATGTCAACTTCCCTTTAAGCGTGTTAAATGCTTTCTGCTGTTCGTCACCCCACTTGAACCCAACTTCTTTTTTTATTACCTCCGTGAGTGGTGCGGCAATCGAACAGAAATCTTGTACAAACCGTCGGTAGAAACTTGCCAACCCATGGAAACTTCGCACATCCGAAGCTGATTTCGGCGTCGGCCATTCCTTGATAGCTTTTGATTAGCTTTTTTCACTTTCTCTTCAATCTACCTCTATACCCGCTCGCATCCCAACAAAACCAAGGAACACAATTCTATCTATACAAAAATGTGCATTTCTTAAGCTTAGCAACAATTGTTCATTTCTCAAAGCCTTGTAATACTAGCCTAACATGCCCAATATGGATCATTAGAGACTTGCTATAAACAAGTATAATCATCCAGAAGTACACAACTAACAAATTTTCCTAAGAAAGCTCGTAAAACATGGTTCAATAAAGCCTCATAAATGTGCTAGTGATTAGATTAACTCCAAAAGGCATTATAACCATTCATACAAACCATACTTAGTTTGAAAGCATTTTCATTCATCACCTGGTTGCATCCGAAATTTGATGATAACCGCTCATTAAATCGATCTTTGTTAAAGTAAGTAGCCCCAACAACTCATCTAACTGGTCCATCAAAGTCTCACGGGATAGGTGTTTGTATTTAACATGATCTTGTTTGACCGCCTACAGTCAAACGCACATACGCCATTGTCATCCTTTTTTGGTACTAAAAGTACTGGAACGGCACAAGGACTCATGCTTTCTCGGCACCAATCCTTTGCTCCATAAGCTCATCAACTTGCCTTTGCAACTCCTTTGTATCCGTCTTGATTGCTTCTATAGGCTAGTCGATTTGGAATCGGTGGAAGCCGGGAATGAAATCAATCTGATGTTCTATCCCTCTCAAAGGTGGTATCCATAGGTAGATCCCTCTGGAAAAACATCAGTGAATTCCTGTAACATAGAACACACAGAAGGTTAACATCAAGGTTAGTGTCAGTGTTAGAAAAAAAATTCCTTGAACCTAAGAAGCAACACGGGGCTGCCTCAAGGCTATGGCACACTTAACCTCTCTAGCTCTCCGCATAAAAGGTGTGTTTCTTTCTCTCTCACTT
The DNA here is from genome assembly GCF_014843425.1 of Jatropha curcas. The sequence goes on along the minus strand of NW_023591140.1, from coordinate 3,551,425 downwards.
GTGTTTCACTCACCGTTGGGCCAATATCTGTTTTGGTATCTTTTGTGGCCTCTTTTCTTTTCAACCTCTCTCTTAACACTCTTTTGTTCTCTCCGAACTGGAAGCCTCACTCTCATTTCCTCAAGCTGAAGTCTCTCTTTTCTCTCTCAAGTATTTTCTTTTGATCGGTGTATACTCTGAGGCGATAATGGAACAAGGTCACCTTCTTCCCTTATGAACCAAAGAGTATCAGTTAAAGAACCCCATCATTGTAGTGCCTTTCGATCATATTGCATGGCCTCCCAACAATAGATGCGCTTGCCTGCAATCGGTACTTACATCACACCAAAAATTTCATCCTTGTACCAGTTCAATAGAAAAGCGGCAGCAAGTACTGCGTGTCACCTTCACTCTCCACCATCATTCAACCATTGCAATCTATAAGGTTTAGGATGTTTGTAAGACATGCAATATTCAACTTATTACCATACTCCACACTAGCAACATTAGTGCAACTACCCCCATCAATAATAAGCAGCAACTTTTCGCCTGTATCCCAGCATCTAAGTGTGAATATATTTCATACGTTGTTCAAGGCTAATCCTCCTTAACATGCATATTCAAAACTCGCCTAATCAACTAGAGATTCTCCACGTTCAGCAAACAACAAGTTATGCTCATTCCTCAATTCTGACTTATCATTATCAACATCATGCAGAATGAGGGCAAATAAGCACAATCCACTACAATTTCAGATTCCAGAACTAACATTACCCATCTTCCCTAACAAATCAAAACCCTTTTATTAGGACATTGGAGATGCAATAGTGGCCCTTATTCCTAAACACTTAAAGCATTTTATCTCTCTAGAAGGGGTTATAAGAGTTAGAAAGTACCTTTTGTTTCCCTTGAATGTAGTTTGGGCAACCTCTTTACTTTTGAAATTGATTCCGTTCTTTGAAACTAGGACCTTTGGAAAGTCTTTCTTCTCACCTCCCTTGGCCATTGGTCCCCAAAGTATTGTTGGACATACTTGTTGGTGAACTTTCCCTTTTTCTGGCCCTTTCTAACTTCAGGCCAATAATCTACCACTCTCTCTAGTGTTTATCAATAGTGATACATCTCCAAAAGCATCGGCAATCTCATCATTCAAACCCTCCAAGGAATCTGGAACATAGTATTTTCTTCAGCCTCCTCAATCTTGGCTCTTAGCTATGCCACATCTCCATCTCCTTGTAGTAGCCTCTACACTTCTTCCCCCTTGCACCCAATCTAGCTAACTTGTTGTGTAAGTCCCTGCAGTAATGGGTTGGGACCAAATTTCTGGTGGCATCAACTCCTTCATGGTCTCCCATTGTGGGTACGGGTCCGCATTCACCCTTCTTCCTTCTCTTTAACAACAACTGTTCCCACAAAACATAGCATATCTCTTTGAACTCAACGGCTGCAAAGTGACGACTTCTTTCGTTTTCAGATAATTATGACATTCAAAAATTTGCTCAACCTTTCTTTCCCAATTCAAGGTACTTCTTCTTGCGTTGTTGTTTTCCATGGAACTCCGGAACCTTCATTTTTAATGGAACCCAAGTCACCATCAACTGTACTCAACTCGCGGGATTATCGACTTCATCATCTTCAGGAATTTTGAAATTTCATCGGTGGAGTATTACTTGGACGAGCTCTTGTAGTATTGGAGCTTTGGTGCAGCTTTAATTTCCTGCAATTCCTCTCTCATATCTTGGAGGAAGTTGTTATAGGATCGAAATTGAACCTTGAATCGACTCCATAAAGAGGCTTTCAATGGGGGTCTTGAATTTGTCCTCCATCTTTACTAATGTCTCCTGACTTTCCTGTATCTCAATGATTAGTACTCAAAGAATCAAAAGAAATTGGTTAAAGTGAAGGAACCAACACTACCTCACGTGTTACACTCCTTTACCACTCTTTGCAAATCCTCCAATTGACTTCGAATTTTAAGCCAACCCATCAATCTCAACACGTTTAGAACACAAGGAAAAACGAAACCTTAACAACAAGTAAAGCACAAACTCTAGAAAGAAGACTCAAAACGATATGGATGGGTAGTACAAGGACAAGATGATGTACTACTTGATTATATTAATTTAGAAAGTGTAGGAACGAAAACCAAATACACCCCTAATAATGTAATAGAAGGCAAAAAGAACACTCAAAACAAGAATAACAAACTAGAATTTAAAAGACGAATTCTGGATAATAATGTATGAAATTTAGTTCACTACAAGCAAACCAAATATGGAACCTAATTTACTTCTACCAAACAATGCAAGCAACAAAGAAATCCCCAAAAAAATAATTTTTTTTTTAAACAGGTACTGTAGCACGGA
>NW_023591140.1:3362254-3548580 GCF_014843425.1 Jatropha curcas | reverse complement strand
ACCTGAATTATCTCAACCCTGAATTGGGTTTGATATAATAGAGTTCCTTATGCTTTGGCTGATTTTATGGGCCCATGCAAGAAGGAGCTGTTTTAATGTAAGAGCATGCAAGAGCATTGCACTCCTATTAAAAGTGATATTTCCTAATACCCTCGTCTAAAAGAATAATTGATATTGGTCTCATACCCTCTTTAACATTTATTTAAGTTAAAGATGTAGGCCTTTTTTGATTTTTCGAAAATAAGAATGGTTAAATTATTGGAAAAATGCATTATCACATTATGCCTCAGGGTTGAATGAGAGTGGTTAATCCTACAAGAGTCGGCAAGACAAACCAGAACATCTTTTCTAATCCAACGGGCATGAGTTCAATTTCTCACACTTTACTAACTACCCAGGACATCTTTTAGAAGACCTTATCTTGCCTATTGCAAAACTATCAATGTGTGAATGCTAAGTGATCCATTGAGTCTGTACTATGTGCTTTTCTTGGTCCAATGGTAAACTCAAAGGACAGAAACTCTTCTAGTTGCTTAATGTAGGATATATTCTTATATAATGCATAAGTTGTCCGCTTTAACTCTTATTGTGTAAGAAATGATTTGGACATCACTAACTTAAGATTTAACTACACCTCTACGAAAAAAGACTACTTGCTTTCACGTCCTTAGTATAATGATTAGTGATGTAGGGTCGAGTCTTATGACATTTGTGACCTTAATTATCAGGCATATTTATGGAGCTAAAACAATCTGTGGCCACACTAAGAAAGAATACCAAGAAATACTCAGAAAGGATACAACTCATCACCGGCAATTCCAGAAGTGCCTACTATGGAAGGAAAGAATTACTCTTGTGAAAATGCGAGAAAAATTAGAAGACATTATTGGGCACAACGAAGAGCCTCAGACGTAACCCTCAATTTCCATAACTTCTTTGTGCGTAGCTCACTCCTTATTAAAGCGACCATCAACAGAGTAAATGTGATGTTATGCTTTAGAACGCAAAGAAGAGATATTGGACCCCAGCATAATGCGGAGACAAATGCCAGAACGAAACCTGCTAAGTGATTCTAAAACTGAACCAAAGTCATTTCTGGGTCCGTCAGAACCATTTAAGCACATTGAAGTCCTGCTCTAATATTCTAATACAGGCACCATAGGTGGGTTATATGGAATTAGTGCTAAGCTGATAAAGAGCACACCGAAGCTGGCGACGTAAGCTACACAACAGATGTAGAAGACCATCTTCTAATATATTGGATGCATATTCTTTCATTAATCCTTACGGTGGCAGATGCATAGATGCCTTGCTCTATCTCACCTGGGTATATCAGACAAGAAAAATAATCTTGCCTCTGACAAATTTTTGGATTGGTAAACTTAAATCTTATTACTGTAATGTTTAGTTTTTTTGTCCATTTTTCTGGGATATTCTAATAATAGTAAAGCATATAGAGTATTTAATAGAAAGACTTTAGTTGTAGAAGAATCAATACATGTTGTGTTTGATGAAAATGACTCTACTTCTAGAATATTAGAAAGTGATGATGTTGTAGATTCTAACTTGAGAAGCAGAATGAGCAATCAGAACAACTAGAATAGCCAGGAAGCGATCAGAACATCAATAATCAGGCTGAACCAAAATTAGAACATGAAGATCAGAACATAGTTGAAAGCCAAATGCCAGAAGCAGAAAATGAAGATTCTCAATTACCAAAAGAATGGCGATTTCATAAGTATAATGGCGATTTCGTAAGTATCATCGTCAAGAAGATATTATGGATAATCCCTCGGAAAGGATGATGACTAGAGCTCAACTCAGAAGATATTTTGGTAATATTGCTTTCGTTTCTCAATTAGAAGCTAAAAATTTAGAAGATGCTCAAAATGATGAAAGTTGGATTCTTGCTATGCAAGATGAGCTAAATCAATTTGAGATTAACCAAGTTTGGAAACTTGTTTCTAGACCTAATTTCTAAGACCTAAAAACCATTCTGTATTGGAACAAAATGGGTGTTTAGAAATAAGCTTGATGAAAAGGTAACGTTTGTGAGAAATAAAGCAAGATTAGTGGCTCAAGGATACAACCAAGAAGAAGGGCAACGATTTTGGATGAGACCTTTGCCCCGGGTTGCTAGACTTGAGGCCATTAGAATGCTTTGTGCATTTGCATGTTTTAAACTTCATGTTGTATCAAATGGATGTGAAAAGTGATTTTCTTACGATTTTCTAAATGAAGAAGTGTAATGTAGAACACCTTCCTGGTTTTGAAAAATTTTTGATAAACCTAATCATGTTTACAAACTTACTAAAGCTCTTAATAAGTTTAAAGCAAGCACCTAAGAGGCTTGGTAATGAAAGATTGAGTAAGTTTTTAATTAGAAAATGGTTTTTTCAGAGGAAAGGTTGATACAACACTATTTTATTAAAAATAAAGCACAAAATGACATTCTAGTTGTAACAAATTTATGGTGATGACATAATCTTTGGTTCTAACTAATGATCTTCCTTTGTAAGGAATTTTCTAATGAATTATGCAGGGTGAGTTTTCGAATGAGTATGATGGGAGAATTAAACTTTCTTCCCTTGGACTTCAAATTAAACAATGGTGAGAATGGAATTTTTCATAATCAAAAAAATAACTAGAGAATTGCTGAACACGATTCAAAATGGAAAATGCAAGGTAATGTAGTACACCAATGAGTCCCATCGTCAAAATTAGAAAAAGATGGAAAAGGCAAGGACGTGGAATATCAAGTTGTTTAGAAAGTAATGATTAGTTCTTTGCTATATCTAACGGCAAAGCAGACTAGACTACACTTTAGTGGTTTTTGTCTATGTTCTAAGATTTTCAATCGTGTCCAAAGAATCTCATTTAATTGCTGTGAAGGAATATTAGATTATCCTTTGTGGGAACTTCTAATCTGGGTCTGGTGGTATTCTAAAAAATGATACATTTGATCTTGTTGGGTATAAGTGTATTCTGATTTTGGCAAGGAAAGCAGAAATAGATAGAAAAAAGCACGTCTGGGACTTGTCCAATTTTCTGGGTAGCGCCCTTGTTATTCATGGGTTTAGCAGAAACAGACATCTGGTAGCTTTTCTACTGCAAGAAGCAAGAATTTTGCTGCTGGAAGTTGTGTTGCAACAAGTTTTATTGGATAAACAATAGTTGGCAGATATTGGACTGAAATTAGAAACAGTACCAATCAAGGTGACAACATAAAGCGCCATCAATTTATCTAAAAAAACCCAGTTTCAACATTCAGAACCAAGCATATAGAATCAGACATCACTTCATACGTGAATATGTACAAAAAGGTATATAAATAATTGAGTTCATTCCACAAAAAAGAAAATTGGCAAGATATCATTTACAAAACCTTGTGAATGAAAGTCCAAATTCTGCTCAAATTAGAAGAGACTGGTATGTTATTCTAAAACTCATAACTTTAGAACTCTGTAAGTATGTTCTAACTGCTTTCTATATCGAAAATAGAAGACATTGCTATGTTCTAATTTTTGTTCTGTGTGAAAATTTGATTTTTTGTCCTAAATCGCACATTTCCTGATATGACTTTTCTAATGTTATTAATCAGAATCTTGCTTTAGACTAAATCCAAAATAGTTAATTATTGTGTGTAATTTGTTTTTATTATGTTTTCGTCTTTAGGTGCTTTGGCGGTTTTATTGTTTTATTTCCTTTATTTATTTTTATTTCTTTTGTCTTATTTGTCAAATTTTTGAAATTCCATTTAAAACTGTTCTTTATCTTTTTCTTCCGCCACTTAAGTGTCTTTATTCTCTATTAACTGCTTTTCGTATTCCTCTATCGGTCTTTTTGCTAACCACCCTAAAGCTGTTCTGAGTTTCGAAATTTGCAACAATGGCCATCAAGCTCCCACCTTTCTTCATCAAACTCTTTTAACTGAGCAAGAACTTCAACTCCTGAAAAAGCTTTCAATAGAATATGAACAAAAGGAGTCGAAAGAAAAAGTCCAGAAAGGAGGAAACAAAGAAAAGAAAAATCGAAATTGTTACATCACAAACCGGTAGCTAGAGCACATGATAAAGGCAAATCAGTTTCACCTTATCCTCTCATGCGTTCATATGTCATAGATTGGAAATTCTTTGGTAGTGATGAGTTTGATTTTAAGGAACTCTTTGAGTTTCAAGGCTGGATGTATTTTCTGTCATTGAATGAACTGTGTTATGATAGTTTGGTTAAAGAGTTCTACGGATCTCTTAAAGTTAGTGGGACAGAGTCGATCTCTGTCAAGCTTCAAGGTGAGACCAAAGCGTTATCTTACGCTGATTTGGGAAAAATTTTTGATATGCCAAATACTGGGTCTAGGGTGACAAAGATCAAGGATATTTCTAGGGTTAGTGATTATAAAAAGGAAGAATTTGTGAAGAAGATTGTGAAAAAGGGTTCTGCAGACAAACAGGGTACAATACAAACAAGGGTACAAATAAGAATGCCCAAAAAACTGACAGACAACATGAAATGGGTTGTTACAAACTCATTGTACACTACATTTATAACCAAGAGTTGCTTCACTCACTTATGTAACCAGTAGAGCTGTGCATAAATGTGGACATAGGTTGAGAAGAAACCCCTCAATTCTATGTCCACATTTATTATTTTTGCAAGTTGAAGATAACAACTCCTAAAAAGCTGCCCTAAACGGTAATGAATTCTTACCCAAGTGTTTGAGTTTCTGGATGTTGATCTAGATGAGAATGGACGTGTCCAACTGTCTCAAGTTGGAATAGCGGGTCTTGAAAAATGAAAGGATGAGGAAAGGAGGAGAAAGAGAAAGAAAAAGAAGAGAAGGAGAAAGGAAAGAAGAGAAAAGAAGAAACTGAAAAAAGAAAGAAAGTGAAAGAGAAGTTGGAAAAACAAAGAAAAGAAAAAGTCAATAAGGACAAGGAGAAAGAAGAGACTGAGAAGAAGAGAGACAGAAAAGGAAAAGCAAAAGTTAGGTGAATAGAGAAGAAGAAAAGAAATCAAAGAAGAGAAAGTAAGAGAAGAGAAAAGAAGGCAGAAGAGAAAAGCAGAAGAAGACAGAAGTTGGAAAGAGAAGCAAAAGAAAGAAGAAAATTAGAAGAAGAAAAGAAAAAGAGGAACGTGAAAAAGAGAGTGCTGCTGAGAAAAGAGGAAAAATTAGAAAAAAGAGGCAGAAAACGAAAAAGAAAAGAAAGGAGCCTGAAAAGATGGAAAAAGGAAAGAAAGTAGAGGAGGTTCAGTTGATGCTGAAACTGAAAAAGCTAAGAAAATTAGTGATGAGGAGAAATCTACTGAGGATAAAACAGAGAAAGAATCCGATCTGTTGTCGACCTCAAATCAAAGAAGTAGGGAAGCTATGCTGGGAAAAATAGAGAAGGAGCTAATAGAAGAGCACAACAAAGAACTTGATGAGGCAATACAGCATTGCCAGACTGTGATTGGACAGCATAAGACTCATGGAAGAAAGCCTCCATTTCACCCGTCTTCTAAAAGGCCAGAGAGTTCTTCTGAAACTGCTCCAGCTCAAAATTTGAGAAGTTTTAAGAGACTTAGAACTGATTCTAAGCCTCTATGAGTTGTTTCTGTGTGTTCTGAACAATTTATTTTCTGCTTTATCTTTGTAGGTTATATCTTTGGAACTGTTTATTTTTCTTTATTTTGCTTTGATTTTGTCTAACCCTTTTGTATGATGACAAAAAGGGGGAGAACGCAGGTATTTTGGTGGTACTTTGAATATTTTGGTACGTACTTGGTTTTGGTACGTACTTGGTGACCAAAGTACTTATATCTTAGCAATTATTGTTTTCTAATTGTGTTAGTGTTTATTGCGTTCTATATGGTCTATTTTGGTGAGCTATATTGTCTATATGATAAGCTGAGTGCTTCTAGAACTTAGATTCTTATTCTAACGACTGTTCTGCAGGATTGGACATAAGATCTTTTGTTTTGTTCTAATTCGAATATCAGTTTCTATTCTTTTGCTCTGACCATATGCTCTGATTATTAGAACTTAGAATATCTTGTTTATCTTTGCTAGTTCTAATACTTATGCTCTCTCTGATTATTACTAAGAACTTAAGATATCTTGTCTATTTTTTTGCTAGTTCTAAAAAATCATTTCTAAAGGTCTCCCTAGTTTCTATTTTCACAAAATAGTTTTATTGCATATTTCAGGGGGAGCTAAAAATACATGTTCCCTAATTTGCTTTAAATATCATAGATCATTTGGCATGAATTAGAACTTATTGCAATAAATTGTTATGAGGAGGAAGCACATTGCTTTGTGTTCAGTGTAAAGATTCTATTGTGAGGTTTAGTCACTCTAATTATATCAACAAAACTGGTGCGAGAATTGGGTACTGGCTCAATTGGGTCAAAATTTGAAGGTCGTCCCTTGTATTGTTAGGTATTTTATTGATATGACTTATAAAAGAATTTCACTAGAGACCAAATAAAATAAAATTTAAATTATATTATTTGTGCTAATATTATTTTATGCAGAATTCTTTTAGAAAGAAATCGTACAAGGCAAGTCCTACATTGAGTGTGAAGTTATCCGAAGACCCTAGTGGTTAGGTATTTTGGATACTTTGTAGGATAGAGAGAAAATTCATATATGAGCACATAAATTAATTTTTCTCTCAACAAAAATAGTTTTCGGAAATTAGATTTTTCAAATAAATTCTTTTATTTGTTTTTGAAAAATATTCTTTAATGTTAAAATGATTTAATTTCCTAAAACTAAAGAGATTACGTCTCTAAATGTTTTTGGTAATAAATCATACACTTTACTTTTCGGAAATATCTTATGAATACTTTTGGAAATATCTTATGAAGAATCTAAATAAAACTTCAATTTATTCTCTTACTTTAAAATGAAGGGAGAAATCTTTTCGTTTTTAGTAAGAGCATCTTATTCGAAAAATATTTTCCAAAATAAAAATGATTTCGAAAATCTTTTTGATTAATAGGAAAAAATCGTCTTTCAATTCTTCTTAACGCAAAAAAAAAAGATAAAATGTTGACTTTTTTTTTTTGGTAACAAAGATTTCTATATCTTCTAAATAAGGAAAGCAAATATTTTGATTTGAAAAAAAAATATTCACTTTCTAAAAACGAGAGTCACAGACCTCTCTATATAAAGGCGTTTTCGTTCTTGAAAAACGTGGAGAAAATAGTTTTCGTTTTAAGAGTATTTGTCTATTGTTCAAACATTTTATCTCTCAAAACTTACTCTCTACCCCCCTTATTTCTTTTCATCTTGATACGTCTTGTTTTATCTTTAAAAGAGAAAAGAAATTTTATAACAACCTCTTTTGAAAAACAGTTCTGTTTTCTAAACGATTTTCTTATCTGAAAACTGTTTTTCCTGTGCTTATATTTGTATTTCTATCTGTCTATTTAGATTCTGTAATCTTTAGTAAACAGGTTTTTATTTGTTAAACATTTGTGCAATAGCTTAGGTGAGAAGCTATTGTGAAATAGGTTATCAAGCAACCTTCTCCGTGAGAGAGATTCTAATGTCTTGAACTGAGTTTCTGTACTCTGCCAAAAAAAAGGGTTGAGGTTAACTAGAACCTTTGGAAAATCTATTGGGATAAAAGGGTAGATCTAGGTGTTGATATATTGCCTTGAACTATTGGTTTTTCTCTTACCCTTGAGAAGAGATAACATAGTTGAGGATCTCAAGATGAGTCTTGGGGAGTGGATGTAGGCGAGTTAGTGCCGAACCACTATAAATCTGAAACCACTATAATAATCACTGTGTGATCTTTTAAATTTCTGAAGTTTGCTTGATCTACTTTTAATACACTTCTGTTTATATTTTAGAAATGCTAAGGTTGTTAATGATTCAGATGTTCTGAAAACTGGAATAAGTCTTATCTTCTCTGAATATTAGAACTCTGGAATTCTGATAAGTGAATATACCAAGTTCTAACTGTTCTTCTATTCAAAGTATATTTCACTGCTTGGGTTTCTAATTAATTTTCTAAACTTTATGAGGAAGTTCTAATTTCAATAGCTTTTCATCATAAAGTAGTTCGGATACTTGATTAAGGCTTTGTGAAGCAGTTCTAAATTCAATAACTGTCTCTCACACAGTCTTATATGATTTTCTAAACTTTCTAAACTTTATGAGGAACTTCTAATTTCAATAGCTTTCCTTCATAAAGAAGTTCTAATATTGAATAAGTCATTGTGAAGCAGTTCTAATCAATAGCTGCACTTTGCACCGACTTTCTATCCAGACTTTCTATCTTTTGTGAATAGAACATTGTGAAGTGATTCTAATCTATAATATATTCTCACAAATTCTATATCTTTCCGCTGCACTTAGAATTCTATATTTTGTTTTAAAATTCTAAAATTTATATCTGTTTTTGGAAAACCCAATTCACCCCCACTCTTGTGTTGTGCCATACACATACGGGACCCACACAAAGGGGGTTAGATGATGTTATAGTTAGGCAATGTGGGATTAGGATTGCAAAACAGTGTGCAAAAGAATGTGCAAAGGAGAGAGTAGTAAGGGGTGTAAACGAATCGAGCCAAGTTGAGCTTTGAGTAGTTCAGGTTTGGTTCATGAAGTTCTGGTGCAAGCTCGAGATGGGCTCGAGTTTGATTCAAGATTTTATATTGAAGCTTAAGTTTGGCCCGATTAGAGATTATGAAAATCGAACTTGATTTGATGAAGCTCATTTATGACATCAACGAGTCGAGCTCGAGATCCACTCGTTTAAGAGCTCGTATATATTTAGATCGAGCTCGAACTTGAAATTAGGCTCAGTAAAAGCTCAAGTTCAAGCTCAAAATTAGGCTCATTAAGAGCTTGAGTTCGAAGCTCGATAATTTCTAATAAAAAATTTTACTCCATGCTTTTAATTTTTAATTACTCAATAATAATAATAATAATATAATGATAATGCTAAAATAAAATAATAGTTAAAGTTTAAAAAGACATAAATCTATGCCAAACAACATGATATTACAACAATACACATCAAATTAGCATTCCAAAATAGCATATGCCTCTTAAAATGAAAAAGAATAAAGTTGTATTTCCCTCTAAAAAAATCAACATCAACATCTAACAGGTGTACAAAACTAAATACCAAGTCCATAACAACTATAACACCCTAGATGCAATGAAAGTCTTATACTCCAAATATTTTGCAAATTAAGTAAATAAGTAATAAAGATATGTTTTATAAGTATGTGACATATTAAAACCATAAATGACTATTGAAATGCAAGGAAGTGAATTTGTAAAGTATTAAAGTGATAAATATGGAAAATCCTAAAACACCTAATGTTAGACGACACAAAAGTACCAAAAAGAAAATATCCTAAGGAAATTAAGTTGGAAGGCATCATAATTCCATGAAAAGAAAATACATATATCTTAATCTAATTAATATATTCCTTAATCTAATTAAAATAACAAATTTGAGAATTAAAAGAATAAAATTCCTAAAGCAAATGAGCTTAAGTAACAAGAATGTTGAAGAATGACCAACTAAGTCACCTAGACTATTAATAAACCTAAAAGTGACTAAAGGGTTTAAAAGGGACATTTTTATTCTATCCAAGTGGCAAGCCTTAAAATTCTTTTGCACAACACAATAATGACTCACCTCAAACTAAGAAGAAATGAAGACAGATTTACAAGTGACCATCCACCTCCAAACTAAGAAGAAATGAAGACAGATTTACAAGTGACTCATCCTCTAGTTTAAGAGAAAGGAGGACAAATGTTCTAAGAGAAGACACCTCCACCTTTCACCTCCAAAACAAAACGTAGCAAAATTCCTCCTTCTCCTTTCCACCATTCTCCAACCTGATATATCCTATTCATAGCATAATATCAAGTAACTACAGAAGTTTCAAAGGAAGAGTTAAGCCAATAAAGTGATAGGAGAAGAGGAATCAAAAGCAATTAAAAGAAAGGTATGAAATTTAAAAATTCTGTCTTTGATTTTCATATTTCCCTAAGCTTAAATCTTTAATTTGATGATTAAAAAGTTGAAATTATCTTTTAAACATTTTAATTAATCATTTAGAATGCTGGAAATTTATTTGGATCAAAAGGAATTGAGCATGGAAGAGCTAGAAATCTTAATTCCCAAAACTGTCTCAATGAAGTTGCTTTAATTTAGCCATTGTGTTTTGTTAAATTAAATATGTAAACGAGCTTCAAAATTAATGAAATTTTACAGAGAGCTAGGCTGGGATGTCGGCAAGGTTGTGGGAAAAGGACAACCCAGAAGATGAAATGAAAAGAATCTATAGTTAAGTGAATACAGACTGCTCAGTGTAACACTCTAAATAGATTTTTGTACAGTGTTTAGGTTGTTTGACCATGTAAATGAACTTCAAACAATATAAAATTTTACAAATACATAGCCTAAGATATTAAGAAGGTTGTGTTAAAAGAGAAATTTCAAATGATGATGGAAAATGGAGATATTAATAAAAGAAAGCAGACTACTCAGTATGAGAAAACTGAAAATTCTGGTTTTGTAATTGAATTATTTGAATAGGCAAATGAACTCTAAAATGCATGAAATTTAACGGGAGTGATTGGAAAAATTGTGAAAAAACTTCATAGCAAAAAGATTTTGAGAAATGAAAATATAGTCAAAAGAATGCAAGTAACTCATATGCTGAAAATTTTGTGTTTCACTAACCTTGCACTAAATTGAGCATATTAAAACACAAATAAATAAACTATGAACAGGAGCATATAATGGATAAACATAAAGCTTAGTATGTGTAATTTTTGTCCCTAAAATTTTAGATTCAAAAATTTAATGAATAAAAATATCAAAGAACCTTGAATGTCAATAAAGAGCTAGAAATAAAACTAAAAGTGCAATATGTGTTTAAATGTGAATATAGGTCGATGATTACCATGGAACCATTTTGAAATTATAAGTGATTGAGAGGAATCAAATTCTTGCTTTCATGGTGCGTTGTAGTGTCTAACCCTTCCTTGTTGCACTAGAACTTTTGATCAAATGCATACCATCATTGGTATTTGAAACCATTTGTTAATTATGATATTGAGATTGTGAATTGTGGAACCTATTTGGGCTCTAGGCCTATTTGATTCTACTAAGCCTTTTGTTTAGCCAATATGACAGAATCCCAACTTGATGGGGGCTATACCATCAGGCTATGTGCACATAGATCAGGCTATGTGCACATAGAGATTTGTGACTAATGGGAGAAGTTACAGCCCTAAAGTGTGTAATGTGTGATAGCACTAGATTGTACATAGTGATATGTTTTCTTTAATGCTATCTATGTGATTATCTGTCACATTATTGATATTGCCTTTGTGATATTGATACGATTATTATGAATCCTTTTTTATGAACTTATTTTTGTTCACAAGTTATAATGGTACTACCATCCCGTGTTACTATAAATATTGAACCTTGAGATACTTTTCAATGTACATGCTACTGATATGACACTATAATTTAACTGAGTTGACGACTCACTCAAGTATCTGTGGTTTCAGGTAGAGGTGATCCAGGTCCGTCAGCTTCTTGATTTCCTTTTTCTACCAAGAAGCCTATGAATAATGTAAATAGTTGTTAGATATTGTAAGTTGAGTTATATGAATTCTAGTTGCTCCATAGTACCTTTGTGAATGATATTAGTATTGTATGTATGTATGTAAGCTATAATGTAAATAGTATTCAGAGAGTGTGATATGTGATTGTACAAAGTGTGTGAAAGATTGTATTAAATGATCCTGGAAATTAAATGAAAGAAAGTAAATTGATTGTAGCCCACCTAAGTACTAAACAAGATAAGTAATTGTGTGCAATTGGATTAGTTTAGTTATGGGTTCTATGAGGTATCCGATGGCCTTAAACCTACCTGGACCCTAGGACCATCGCACCATCAATTTTGGGGTGTGACAGAGTTGGTATCAGAGCAAAGGTTTATAGTAACACTTAGGTTAATGGTCTATAAGTATAAATGTGTAAGAATACTACGGAGCATAGGATTATTCTTTTACGGTTTGTTTCATATCTAGATTTGCATTGAGTCATGCGTTAACTGAGTAATTCTTTCCTATTTACAGATTTAGGATGGCACCCATAAGGAGAATAAGGACAATCAGATCTGAAGGGGCTGTCCCTTCAGAAGAATCAGTACAGAGAGCTGAAAATAAAGTGTCTCCACCTCCAGCAGCACCAGCCCCTGAGGATAGAATGGTTGGGGTAGTGGAAAGAATTGAACAATTACAGAAGAATTGTGAGCTGATAACAGAAATGTTAATACAATAGAGACAACAACAGCAAGCCCCTATTCTTGAAGTTCAAATTGCTACAGCTCCACCTCCACCCCCACAGATGGAACCGGAGGAAGAAAGAAAATTATTAGAGAGGTTCTTGAAACTGAAGCCTCCAGTTTATAAAGGAGAAGAAGATCTCACTGAATTTTTAGAAGGAATTGAGGCAAAAATTCAGATACTCAATTGATTACATTCTTACTCAAGTGTTAGACAAGCTAAAGCTATAGATTTTGAGAAGTTAGTGAATATGCTAGACAATTTAATCAATTGAGTAAGAATGTACCTGCTCTTGTATCATACAGTATGGAAGATACTATTTTCTAGTGAAGATGGACCATCTACCCTAGAGGATATTACACGCTTCACCATACAGTATGGACCGTGTACCCTAGAGCATATTGCATGCTTCACCATATGTAACTAGGAAGAGTATGTGGAAAGCTAGTCCTAATCCAGTTTCCTTCCAAGTACAAGGTATATCAAACCAATACCTAAGTTGCAGAGATATCAAAAGATTTGGGGGTACCTAAAGAAGTATATTGTTTAGAGGTTAATGTACCTAAAGAATTTGGTTCACCGGGAGAGGAGAGCAATGAACCAGAAGATGTTGTCTTTGAGGAGATTGATGATTCTGACTTGGAGGATAGCAGTTTAACTGGAGATATTAGTGATTTAATCAGCTCTCTAGGACCTTTAGCCATCGTGCATACCAGTCCAATGAAGGAGACTCTCATTAAGGAGCTCCATGTTTGAGCATTATAAGTATACTGATAAGGAGTTACCAGTAACTGCAACTGCTATCTCTAGAGTATATATGCAATAACTCTTTGACATGATGGTTGTAGATATGACTTGGGAAGTTGCTGAAGCTGAGGAAGAACAAAGAATGAACCTTGCTACTCTTGAAAGTCCAAGAGTTGCGTTCATTAACAACCTATTAAAAAAGAAATTAAAGCAAAAGTCATTGTCTTCCTGCTCGAGTTCAAAAACTATTCCACCCGGGATTATCATGAGACACTAAGTCTGAAAAGAAATTTGTTGGAGTACAAATCACCCATTGAGCTTGATTTTACCAATGAATGTTACCTAAGGAGTATTTTCCCACTTAATGGGAAATACAAGAGCACCAAGCGTAGAACGACCAGGGCTGACTCTACAGCCTCACTTTCATAAATACTGTAAATGAATAGGGTGACAAAAGGTCAACCTCACGGTCATTAAAAAAAATTTTTTTTAGCAAATTATTATGGTCATTCACCAAAGAAAGTTGATTCCATGGCTTTTTAAAAGAAGAAGAAGAAGAAGAAGAAGAAGAACTCATCGATCATATATTACAAGAGAGACCAACAAAGTAGATGACCATGAAAGCTCGACGATCAATAGCTTTCTATGAAGAAATTATTTGATTTCTAACTTTATGTTGATTTTTGGTAAAGATGAGATAAGTAAAATGGGTTTGACTTTTGAATAGTAGAGAAGAAAAAAAAGGAAGTTGATAAGGACGATGTTAACGAGTGATTTGGGTTTTTAGTTTTATGATAATAATAAATAAATTGTTTTGTTTTAGGTTAGGTGCTTCAGATTGTTAAAAAAAAAATTCTTTCTTTAAATTACTTTAGAAAGTAAATAAAATAAAATTTATCTAGTTAGACTAGGTAAAAATATTTGTTGTTTAAAATCTTAGGATTAGCTTAAAAGTTATACATAAAATTTCATAAAATCCCAAAAATATTTAGTAGTTAAGTTGAAAATTGGCTTCTTATAAATTTTAAATTATTTGACTTTTAGATGAGTTTTAACATATGAAGAATGACTTCTTGGGACAATCTCATGCATGGGGGCAATTGTTTAAACTATATTTTAAGTACCGGTCATTAACCGCGCTTTGCACGCGAATATTTATATGTTATTTGAGCAATTATTATTTTTAAAAATCTTTTAATTTACAATGTATAAATTCAAAAAATAATTAATCCTTAATCTCTCACTCATGCATGATTAATTATAGAAATTATAATATTTTAATAAGAAATTATTTTTTATATTTTTAATGAGTGCATATTGTTAGATTTAATATAAAGTAAATCAAATTTTTAATATTTTTAATGAGATGCATATTGTTAGCAGTTTATAGTAAACAGTAAACATCAACATTAAACTATAAGTATTTTATTGAATACTATAATATATATATATTTTATCTATATATAATATATATAACTATTATAATATAATATTATTATATATAGGATTCTTTTTTTTTTTTTTTTTGAATTTTTTTGAAAGGAGTATGTATTTTCAACTTTACTACCTTTATTTTACTCTAAGGATAAGACTCACATATAGAAATTTAAAATTTTGTATCTATAAAGAAGTATTCATTTCCTATTAGATTTAAACTACTTATCTGTGGGCTGTTGAATTTAAAAAAATTTTAATAACTTGCTACTTGTAAAACTAGGACTAACTATTATTCATGTATGACTCTTCAATTAGATAGATGAATTTTTTGAAAGAATTGTTTAAGAAACAAGTGATCTCCTTCTCGTTACTAGCTGATCCTCAAACTTACTTCTCTCGTTCTATCAAACTAATCTTATTGTTGGATCTTGTTCATGAGATTTCTAAAAATCAATATTTTTTACGTATTCTTCTAATTTCTATGTGCATTAACCTGCTACAGTATCTTATTATTATTATTATTATTATTATTATTAAACACTATTATAAATCATCCAACCCCAATAAAAATTTTAATTATTCTTTTAATTTTTAATTATTCTTTTAATAAACAATTAAAATAAAAAACCACTCACTTTCCCTCTAAAATAAAATTAAAAGAAATATATATTTTTTCCTTTAAAAAGCTTAATTATCTAAATAATATTTCAAAATTATTATAGTGCTGATAATTTAATTTTTGGATGTCAATATTAATTTTATATATTAATTTACAGTTTTAAAGAAGACATCAAAAATTTTAAATAGCGTAAAAGTTGTAACAATTATCTTTGAAATATAACTTAAACATTCAGAACTCTTTAATTTAAATTTATATATTTTTTAATAAATTTGTACTAATATATTATTTATAAATTTTAATATATCTAAGTTGTCAACTATTTGAAATATTATTTGTAAATTATTTTATGATATTCAAAACTGCATGTTTCTAGTATCCAGAAGATTTTGGTTAGTGAATTAGGGTCCAAATATTGTTAAGTAGATTGTGATATATTAAATAAAAAAAAAATCATAAATAGAAAGTTTATGTTTTTAGAACCCATTAATTATAAATTTTCATCTCAATATTTTTGACATTAAATTAAGATAAAAACTCTTCAAATTTGGAAGGAATAAAAAAAGGTCGTAAACAAAACACAAAATAATAAAAAAAAACTATTTTAGTAATTGAAAAAGTAAAAAAATAATATTTAAATAGTGTGAACTAGGAGATAAAAACCACTAAACGTGTAGTGTTATATAGAGACTATAATCAGGAAAAGATTTTAGGTAGAGTGCATAATTTAAACAACTCAAACCATTTATAGGATAGATAGTTGTATATAGATAAAGTTCACCAGTTTAAATAATTTAATATGGATAATTTTAGTAAATTATTAATTAAAATACTTAAGTTTTCCAATCACAACACAAAAATAAAGAAAAACTTCAAAAATTTCAAAAAAAAAAAAAAAGAAAAATAAAATGTTAAACAAAGAAATAGCGTTGAACTTTCTCTTTATTTTCGTTTATATATATATATATGGATTTTTGTATTATGAATTTGACTTGTGATTTTATGATTTCATTAGGTTAATTAATTAATTGATCTTTAAAATATTAGATGCCATAATTAATCAATTAACTAATTAATAGCTAAGTAAATATATTGAGAGTTAACTGGAGGTGGTTAATAGAAGAGATCAAGTAATTGCTTGCGCGATGTACGATGGAGAGAAGTTACTTGGACAATTGAGATGTCGTAAGCGTAAAGTAATAACCGTTAGGTAGCTTATTAAAGCCAAGCTCAAACATCAAAAGAGCCAGAACAATCAACTCCAAAAATCAAACTCAACTACAATTATCAAGCAGTTTTATTTCAATTTTTTTTTTTATGTTCATTGTAATTTCTTTTTTCAAGTACTGTCTGTCTTTGCAAATCCAGTCTTTGTCAATATAGTATTTTTAATTCAAGCAATCTCTTTCTTTTTACATAGCTTTCTACAATTTTCTATCTTCAAGCATTGTCTATTTTATGCAAGCAGTCGATGAAACATTTATCGCGGAGCCAAACCTTTCAATCCTCTAGTTAAGAAGTTCAGGTGGCGCGATTTCTTTTGTAGTTAGCAGACTTTAATACCTTGTGATAGCCTCGCAAAGCGGGCAAATTTGTTAAGTTATAATCATATGATTTGCATGATTGCATGTTTATTTTTTATAGGTTTTATGTTTTCTTTTGTTGTTTTTGGTTTAAAAATTGTTTTAGGAATGAATTTGAACAAAGGATTGGAAAAGGCTTGTTTTTAAGAAGAAAAGGATCAAAAGGAATGAATTTGAACAAAGGATTGGAAAAGGCTTGTTTTTAAGAAGAAAAGGATCAAAAAATTAGACTAAGTATGGGAAAGAAGTTTTCTGCCAAGGAAATTTGTGAGCGCGACATTAAATTCGCCAGCTCGAATTACACAACAAAAACGGCATAAGAGTACTAGGTCAAATTCGCGAGCGCGAATCGCGTTTCCAGGAGACGTCAACTGCTACCTTTTCACCAAAAAATCATGTCCTTCCATGAACAGGTCGGAACTTTTCCCAACAGAAGTCATCTGAAGCACCTTTTGGCCAACCTATCACCATCATAACCAACATCTTCTTCTTCTTCTATAAATTGTAATCCAATTTAAGAGGATGATATAGAGAAAAAGAAAAGAAAAAAAGTGTAGAATTAGAATACAGTAGAAAATAATAAAGTAGTACTTAGAAATAAGAGGACGAGAGTCACTTATTATTATTTGTGCAAAGAACATCAAGGAGTTTCTCGAGGTGTGACGCCCTCCGGAGGCTCGATTTTGATTACTTCTATCTTTCTCTTGTTTTGTTAAAGATTTTTTGTATATTATTCTTCATAATTTTCTATGCAAAGCAACAATACTATTTGGATCCATTCAGTAAAAGTTTCTTTAAGTTATCTTTTGGTATTTGTTTAATCAAGTTTACTTAATTATTTTCTCAGAAAGAAATAATTTAGTAAAGATCAAAAAAGATCAAAAGATAGAATTTATTTAGTTGGGTTTGCATGTGAATATTTTAACTTGGTTTTGTCAAAAGAGTTAGATCTAATACTTATGAAATAATCAAAGAATAGGAATTAGATTCAAATTTGACAAAGTAAAGGTATTTATTGTATGTAGAGATATTACAAACAAAAGAATAATTTATGTACCCAGAGGTTGAAATTATAGCCTTTACCATAGTGATTAAAGAAAATCATCCATAGGTGATTAAAGAATCATTTATTGCGTGTTTCAAGTTTTTACTATAGAAAAAGAAAATTCAGTACACAATCAATTCTTCTAAGTATTCTACTATATCTTTATCTATATATAGAATTAAGTAGTGTTTTTAATTATAATAAGCTTGTAGTATAATCATTTCATAACCTTGTTGTTGTAAACATAAGTGTTAAGGATAAGTAGG
This sequence comes from Jatropha curcas, assembly GCF_014843425.1. Next base: position 3,530,561 of record NW_023591140.1, on the reverse strand, counting down.
AAAGTGGACATAACTCGTTCCTCATGGGATCGATCTTGTTATTACTACGTTGCGATCCGTATACTTGCGGGTAATCAAGGAGTGCAACAAGTTTTTGGCACTGTTGCCGGGGAACGGTGTTTTGTCATTTAACGAAAAATTCTTATGTGTGAATTTACAGCATTTTTTATTAGGTACCACATTTATGGTAAATGGACAAAGATGCAAGCTTTACTTGGGTGTTAAGGTTAATGATCCACCCCAAGTAAAATTGCAGGCAAATTGAATTCACCAAGTTGTGTGCAACAAATTCTACCTTTGCAGGAAACATATTACGTGGGTGCGAATTATGGAGGCACGAGCGCGTAAGGTTGAATTTTAGGCATAGAGAGTTTGTCTTTGTATTCGTGGACAGAGTCGCGAGCGCGATTTATGGAAGCACGGGTGCGATACCTGTGAAAAAAGAGACAGAGAGATTGGATTCAAGATTGCGATAGCAATAGAAATATTCGCGGGTGTGACTAGGGTGCAAAAGAGGTCAGAGGGTTTACAATGATCATTCACGAGATGACATCTTAAAGTCGCGATCGCGAAACCATATTCGAAGGCGCGACTGTCCAACGGACAGAAGATAACAACTGTCAGTGCAATACTCTTCACAACACAACTCTTCTACTTTTTACAATCATTATCACTATGCCGTTCAAGCAAAAGGCAAGGAAGAAGCATGATGGTTCATCTTCTTCTATTCCAACAAAGAAAACTTTGGCTTCAAAGTGCAAAGCGCCATTTCCCATCCACACTACAGAGGAGGGTGAACAGTTCAAACGCCTCACAAAATCCAGTTTCACCGGTCAGTCAACAGGTTAGTCGCCGATGATATCTTCCATTCAAAGCGGAAGAGGAGGCAGAAGAAATTGCTGGATGGAAGCAAGTTTTGGGTCGAGTTGATGAGTTACAGCAATCCCAAGAGAATTTGCAAGTGACAGTTTGTGAGATGGGTCATAAGTTGCACATCATTCAGGAAACAAAACATCGAATTCACTCCGTCACCTCCGAATTCACTCCGGTCACCTCCGGATTACTCCAGAGGCATGAGTTTTATCTGCACACACTTATTTTATATTTCATTAAATTGTGGTTATGTGTGTTGTATGCCATGTGTTGTGGCCTTCTCTCACAATGAGGACATTGTGTCCTCTCAAGTGTGGTGGAGGAAGATTTTGTAAAGGTTTATGTTAGTAATATACATGTTTAGTATATCCATATAATATATATATATATACAAAACAAATACCTTTGCCTTGGTTCAATGGTATTAGTCCCTACATGTTTGATTGTTAGATTTCATTTTGAAATGGAAGACTTGAATAAATAACCATGATTAAGAGAATTATCAAATGATTAATGTTTAAAGATTGAATTATGAAGCTTAGGTATTAGGGTTAAACATGACATGTGGAAGTTCTTTAGCAAAATATAAATAATTTAGTTAAATTATCTAACGACAAAATTTGGCTTGAGAGAAGCATGAATCCTAACTTAATAAAGTAGGAGAAAAAGGGAAACTAAAAGCCAAATACATGTATGTTCAAGTCCCAATAAAGATGAGGGTATTAATGAGAGAAAAAAGCAAGATTGAGGGAATAACAGGAAATCCGATTCTAAAAGTGGCTACGAGAAGCATAAAATGCACGCCACATTTTGCTTAATAATTCCATTTAATTAAGAAAAAAAAAAGAGAAAGAAAAATAAAAATAAAAGAAAAATGCAAATGAGAGAAAGCAAAAAAAAAAAAAAAAAAAAAAAAACAAAGAGTAAAAGGTAAGAGTGGTAGAAGCATAAAATGCAATACTATGATTGTGATAAGAAATAAATAGGTTACCTAAAAATACCTTGAGATGAGAAACATTACATGTGTGCTAAACTTGTCCTAAGTACTTTCTATTTTGCATTTTAAGGAAGGAGAATTGCCTATCTCATGTTTTAAGTTTGGCTAGATTTTAAACTTTAGATTTTATTTGCTAGATTGAAATTTTAGATGCCATGTTCACTCATAATACTTGGGATCATAATCAACTCAATCTCTTATCTTTTGGTAGATTACTTAAGAAGTCCAAATCAACAAGTAAAATATAAACATGATCAACATGAATTCAAAAGAAAAGATTAATGACATGAATTCAAAAGAAAAGATTAATGTTTTGCTTAGGGACAAGCAAAGAGCTAAGTGTTGGGGAGTTGATAGCCTCGCAAAGCGGGTAAATTTGTTAAGTTATAATCGCATGATTTGCATGATTTCATGTTTATTTTTTATAAATTTTACATTTTCTTTTATTGTTTTTGGTTTAAAAATTGTTTTAGGAATGAATTTGAACAAAGGATTGGAAAAGGCTTGTTTTTAAGAAGAAACGGATCAAAAATTTAACTAAGTATGGGAAATGAGTTTTCTGCCAAGGAGATTTGTGAGCGCGACATTAAATTCGCTAGCACGAATTACACAACAAAAATGGCAGAAGAGTACCAGGTCAAATTCATGAGCGCGACATTAAAACTCATGAGCGCGAATCGCATTTCCAGGCAACGTCAACTGCTACCTTTTCACCAAAAAATCATGTCCTTCCATGAACAGGTCGGAACTTTTCCCAACAGAAGTCATCTGAAGCACTTTTTGGCCAACCAATCACCATCATAACCAACATCCTCTTCCTCTTCTATAAATTGTAATCCAATTTAAGAGGATGATATAGAGAAAAAGAAAAGAAAAAAATTTAAGAAGGTGAATATAGAGAAAAAGAAAGAAAAAAAAATGTGAATTAGAATACAGTGAATAATAAAGTAGTAATCTTAGCAATAAGAGGACGAGAGTCCTTATTATTGGTTTTGTATTGTTTGTGCAAAGAACATCAAGGAGTTCCTCGAGGTGTGACGCCCTCCGGAGGCTTGAGTTTGATTACTTCTATCTTTCTCTTGTTTTATTAGAGACTTTTCGTATGTTGTTCTTCATAATTTTCTATGCAAAGCAACAATACTATTTGGTTCCATTCAGTAAAAGTTTCTTGAAGTTATCTTTTGGTCTTTGTTTAATCAAGTTTACTTAATTATAATCTCAGAAGGAAATAATTTAGTAAAGACCAAAGAGATAAAATTCATTTAGTTCGGTTTGCATGTGAATATTTAACTTGGTTTGTCAAAGTTGAGTCTAATCTTATTGAAATAATCAAAGAATAGGAATTAGATTCAATATTTGACAAAGTAAGGTATTTATTGTATTGTATTAAGAGATATATATAATCAATAAAATATAAATTATGTATCCGAGAAAGTTGAATTATATTTTACATAGGGATGAATTAAAAGAATCAATTTATTGCATGTATATCATAGTTTTTTGCTATAGAAAAAAGAAAATCCAGATGCACAAATCAAATTCCTTCTAAGTATTCTACTATATCTTAATCCCCCTATTAAAAATAAATTTATAATTAAAGTACGTAGTTTTAATTAATAATAAGCTTGTAAGTATAATCATTTCATAACCTTATGTGTAAACATAAGTGTTAAAGATAAGTAGTAAAGTGGTCATAACCTGTTCCTCGTGGGATCGATTTTTTTATTACTATGTTGCGATCCGTATACTTGCGGGTAATCAAGGAGTGCAACACCTTGCACGCTCAAGTCAGCCCGTAATTGTTTCTCAGTGTGACCAACATTATACATATTCTCATTTGATGCATCAAGCTAAACAGACATAAAATATTATAATTTTAAGTTTAATTAATTATCGACATATTTCGACTTGGCCCACCCACATAAATTGATTTAACTTTATTTTTATTGTAATTGCTATTATTTATTTTTTTAATAGAAAATTATCATTTTTGTAAGAAAATTATTACTATTATTTTTATTATTGAGTGAATATTTTCTTATTCTATAATAATTTTAAATTTTATAAATTGTGATGAATCTTTTAGATTTTTAGATTTATGAATATTTTTATTCAAATTTTATAAAAAAAAGAATATGAATATAGAAGAAGCTCAAACTATACTAAATATTTTATTTAATTATCGATTTTTTTATTATTTTATTTATATTTTTTTAATTATTATGCTTAATTATTTTTCACTGAGAACTAGTGTTAGAACCTATATGATGTGTAGAGCAATATTAAAGGATGAAATACTCTATATCATTCAAAAATAACAAAATTGTATAATAAAATTATTGTGAAATGAATTACAAAATTATATCTCATTGAGATATCTGAAAAAGTTGCAATGTTAAGATGTGCCTTCTTAAGTAATCCTGTGAAGCTTTTCACCAAGGTATGAAATAGCAAAAACCATTCATGGTATGACCTACATCAAACAATAATACTTAAGACCCAAGATATTATAAATATATTCAAACACATACTACAAAGTTATACTTTACTTTCAAAAAGAGATCAGTGAAAGGATGAGGCTAATAGCCAATATTTGTGTTAACATAGCTGATAACTGCAGAGCATTGGGCAATATGATCAATAATAGATTTTATAATTATAATAAATTGTTACGGCAAAATCATCTACAGTATTGGAAAAAAGCTTTAAAATATGGCATGAACCACAATGAACCAAACTCGATTACTTTCCTATAAAATCAATAGTAAAAACTCATAGAAAATATATATACAATAATTTCCTACATAATGATTAACCTTCACCAAAAATAATTTATCATAGAAAACTTAGCAGTTGTAGCTGCCCATAAACACATGCAAGTTCAATAACTTTAGGGCATAAATTTGTTCCCAAAGAATCGTAGCCAATGACTAGAATAGGTATGCGCCAGCATATACTTATGCACACAAATTACTCACCTTGAGAAGAGCATACTGAGCATTAGTAAAATTAGCTGCCTCAACAATGATCCTGTAAGCAATATCCTGAGAAGAAACACCACTTCCTCCTTTGAAAAAATCTAATTTTTGATAGGTCCCAGTTAAAGCTTTGAATAAAAAAAAAAAAAGAGAAAGAATACCAGTATTCAATGTAACAAGAATAGCTTGGTAATTGGACTTAATTGGAGTAGTTTATTGATTTTTTTTTTTGCCTCACTACTGCTGATTTAAATAGAGATAAAACTGAACTACTTTCCTAACTTTAAGGAATCAACAACTATGTAACAAATAGCAAAGATTTACTCAACAAATAAAATCAACAAAAATCAAATAACTAATTGACTTATTCTGCAGTAATTCCTAATTACCAGTAGACAAAAACATGGCCTAGCTCACTATGCATGAATCAGCCCACGTACTTTGAAATCTTGATGGGCACTCTACTAGAACTTCATGGTTTATCATTGCCCCCTTCTTTCAGTGGAACCTTATCCTCAAGGTTCAAATTAATGAACCTATTTTTCAATTCCTGCTTATTCTGCCAGGTGGCATCTTCAGCTAGCAAATTCTTCCAAACAAGACTTTCTTCAATGAAGTTGGATCCTATCTTCATCCATCTTGTATCTAAGATTGTCGCTGGTTCAACAATAATCTGTTCATCATCAGCAATGGGCGGCAATTCTATAGCAACTCTTGCTTCGCCAACATGCTTCTTAAGCATTGAAACATGAAAAATTGGATGGATGTGTGAACCCGCAGGTAAATGGAGTTTATAAGCTATTGTTCCAACTTTTTCTTCAATTAGATATGGTCTATAGAAACGACTGACTAGTTTCTGATGAACCCTCGTATACACAGTCTATTGATGAAATGGATGAATGATACACTAAATCTCCCACTTAATACTCCACATACCTTCTTTTTGCATCAGCAATTTTCTTCATTCGATTGACCGCAACCTGTAAATTAATCTTGAGCTATCGCAAAATAACATCTCTTATTGCTAACTCCTAATCCACTTCATTAACATGGGCTGAGCGAACTTGATATTGTGGAAGAGCTAGTGGTAATCTACCATATAGGGCTTGAAAAGGGGTCATGCATGCATGGTAAGTAGTATTGTACCAAAATTCAGCCCATGGAAGAAAGGCGCTCAATTTACGTTGTTGTTGAGACACAAACCATTTGAGAAATTGTTCAAGGCACCGATTAATCACTTCGAATTGGCCGTCAGTTTGGGGATGATAAGTTGAGCTCATATTAAGTTTAGTGCCAACATTTTAAAGAACTCACGACAAAAGTGGCTGATGAATATAAGATCACGATCACTAATTATGGATTCAGCATTCTGTGGAGCTTGATAATGCCCTCCATAAATTTTTCAGCAACTGACCTTGTAGTAAAATAATGAGATAAAGTCAAGAAATGAGAAAATTTGCTTAACCGTTCTACCACTACCATAATCGTGTTCTTACCATTAAATGGTAGTAAACCTTCAATGAAATCCATTGTAATGGCATCCCAAACATAATGGGGAATAGGCAATGGGTGGAGTAGTCCAGCTTGAGCTAATGTCACAGCTTTATTCTTTTGGCAAACAGCGCAAAGGCTATATATTCCTGAATGGCCTTATGCATTGATGGTCAGTAGAATTGTTGTGCCACTCTCTTTATGTCCTTAAGGTACTTGAATGCCCACCATATGGAGAGTCATGAAATTCATGTAAAAGATGCAAAATCAAATTGGAATTTGGAGGAATTACCACATGATTCTTGTAATGGATCAATCCATTTCGCCACAAGTATGGTGCACCAGGTTTCTCACTTGCCAATTTACCAATTCGAATCATATATGGATGCTCCTTAACTTATGCCTTTATTCCATCCCATAATGATGTTTGTGGAACAAAAAGGGAATTAAGGCTAGGGCCCCCAACCACATTTTCCCAGCTAGGCTTGTAAATGATTTCATAATCATATCCCAACAGTTTGGATACCCATTTTTCCTGCTCCGGTGTTACAATGTGTTGCTCCATTAAGTACTTGAGGCTACAATGATCAGTTTGAACGTAGAATTTTCGAACTAGCAAATATGGCCGCCAAGTGCGACAAGCTTGAACAATAGCTAACATTTCCTTAACATAAGTAGGCTAGGAATGCTTGGTAACCCCCAAGGCTTGACTTATGAAAGCAATGGGTTTCTCTTATTGAGATAATACTGCTCCGATTCTAAGATCTAATGCAATTGTTGCAATGAAAATGACTCATTGAAATTAGGCATGGCAAGTGTTGGACTAGTAGTCATAACTTGCTTTACGGCCTTGAAAGAATGTTTACCTCCTCTGACGAATTGAATTATCCTTTCTTCAAAAAGATTGGTTAAAGGCAGAGCTATAATTCCGTGATTCGGGACGAACTTCCTGTAATAACCTGTAAGGCCTAAAAAACCAAGTAATTTAGAGACATTAGTAGGTCTAGACCATTTAAACATTGCCTTTATTTTCCCTTGTTCCACCTTCAAACCTTCAGATGTTATAATATTACCCAAATATTCTATTTCCTGCTATCCGAATGCACATTTGCTAATTTTGATGAAAAATTTATGATGCATAATATTTCAAAAGCCTTTTGAACATGTTCAAGATGCATGGTCCAATTGGGGCTATAAATTAAAATATCATCAAAGAAAACTAATATGAATTTTTAAAGATGTGGGCGAAATATAGAATTCATAGTAGCTTGAAAAGTTGATAGGGCATTACATAGTCTGAAGGGCATGACAAGGTATTCATAATGACCATTATGAGTTTGGAAGGCAGTTTTGTGAATGTCTGAAGAGTGTACTCAAACTTGATGGTAACCTACTCTTAAATCAAGTTTGGTAACGAAGGCAGCCCAGTGAAGTTCATCTAATGTATCATAAATAGTGGGAATATGAAATTTGTCTCTAATGGTTATGACATTAAGGGCTATATAATCAGGGTAAAATCTCCAAGTGCCATCTTTTTTTTTTTTTTTTTAACTAACAAAACAGAGGAAGAAAAGGGACTTATGCTATGCCTGATTAACCCTAATTGCAACATGTCATAAAGTTGCTTTTAAATTTCAACTTTTTGAAAACATGCATACCTATAGGGTTGAACATTGATAGGGTCATATCCTTCAAGTTAATGTGGTGATCGATTTCCCTATTTGGAGGAAGTTGATTTGGCTCTTAATAAATATCTTCAAATTTTTGAATTAAGAGCTACATATCTGGATGAAGTCTCTGCTGCAATGGTTCTTGTGAAGTTTGTGAATATATTGCAAACATGGAGTTTCCTTGCATGAGCTCTTGTGTTATAGCTTTTTGAGAGGAAGATTGAATGGACTGGTTGTCAATGCCTTTTAACGGATGATGTTGGTCCCTCAACCAAAATCCCATCATCATTTGCTTCCAATTGCAATTTACTATACCCAACTATTCTAACCATTAAACTCCTAGCACCATATCCAACCCCATGAGTGGTAAAGAATACAAAGTGATGGTGAAAGGTATACCTTGTAGAAGGACCATAACATTTTTGAATTACCTGTTGTATCTCAATGGATCTCCATTAGACACTTTCACATTAAAAGCTTTTGTTGGCACTACTAGTAATTGTGGTAATTCAACAATCTTTTCAATGATGAAGCAGTGAGTTTACCCATTGTCAATAATTACAATCAATTCATAAGGTCCCACCTTAGCCACCACTCTCATTGTACAAGTGGTAGACTATCCAGTAAGAGCATGTAGTGATATTTTAGGTTCCTCCAGTGTATGTCATCAACTTCAGTCCCACCCTCCAATAATAGTAATTGTGGACCTGTGCATCTGTGTCCTGAAGTGAACTTTTCTTCACAATAGAAGTAGAGTCCATAAGACCGCGTCTTCTACATTTCATCCCAAGTTAGGCGCTTTATAGGAGCAGTTATCTTAGCTTTTGTTGGAGAAGAATTAACTTGTTGCACGAATGGCCTCGAAACCTTCTTTTATCAAATTAACCGTTCGTCCCTCATTTAAGCCAAGCTAATAGCGTCCTTCAATGATTTCGGTTTGAACATCCTAATTCCATCTGTAATTTCAGGCTTAAGTCTGCCCATGAATGTGCCTACTAAGGCCTTTTGAGTCCATCCTTGCACTCTATTTCCTAGCCTCTCGAACTCCTTTTGATATTCTCATAAGGAGCCTGTTTGTCTAATTTTGATAGAGATTCATCAAAGTCTTCACAGTTGGTAGGACCGAACTATGACCATAATTCTTCAACAAAAATCTCCCAGGTTACTTCCTTCCGTTCTTCTTGGTAAGATCGCTGCAGCCACTGCTACCACTGGTTAGCCTCCCATTTCACATGAAAAGAAGCCACCAACACCTTTTCTGTTGTTAAAGTGTCATGGTATTCAAAGAATTGATCAACTCGAGTGAACCACTTGGTGGGGTCATCGCCAAAGAATTTCAAAAATTCAAGTTTGGCTAATTTAGAGGAGAACATTGGTTTTCCCCCCTTTAAGATTCTCCGATGCTCATCTTTGCAATTTTGCCATTTACCATTATGGTCATTAATATTGCTTGAAGATGATGTGTTGTTGGTGGTGGTGAGTAAAGATGTCATGTTGTTGATTGCGTCTTTTAGGTGATGCAATTTATCATTGACACCCTTTTCCAAGGTCTTTAGACTATTCTAGAGTCATCCTAAGCCAGCTTTTAAGTGTTCAATTCGCTCGTTGTTTGTTGCCATGACGAAAAGCTCTGATACTACTGATAAGTCCCCGTTAAAGCTTTGAATAAAAAAAAAAAGAAAAAAAATACCAGTATTCAATGTAAAAAGAATAGCTTGGTAATTAGACTGAATTGGAGTAGTTTATTGATTTTTTTTTCCTACATCATTACTGCAGATACATAGAGTTTAAATAAAAGATAAAACTGAATTACTTTCCTAACTTTAAGGAATCAAGAACGACGTAACAAATAGCAAAGATTTACTCAACAAATAAAATCAACAAAAATCAAATACTAATTGACTTATTCTACAGCAATTCCTAATCAGCAGTAGATAAAAACATGGCTTAGCCACTATGCATGAATCAACCCACGTACTTATGGATTCTTGATGGGTACTTTGCTGGACCTTTATGGTTTATCAATTTCCTTCATAAAACCATCTCAAAAACATGAACCTTGATGTTATAAGAAATATTAAAGGATGAAATAATCTCTATAACATAATTCAAAAATAACATCATTCAAAAAATAATAAATAATTTTATTTAGTTAAAAAATACAAATTAAACTATCTGTTTAAATTAGATTATGAAAAATTTCTTTATATACTACATTTGTAATTTTTCCCTCATCATCATAAATTAAAACTTTCAATTTATTTCTACTTGTCACCCTTGAAAGAGCAACATTAAAGTTGTCCATGTGTAAACACTAGTCTCTTCAGAAATAACTGGACATGAGATAATAATTGGCCTTGACTTTTATTAATAGTCATGGCAAAAGATAATATGATAGGAAATTGCCTTCACTGAGATTTAAAATGTATTCTTGCATCACATAGAGTCAACGTCATTCTTGGGATTAAGACTTTTCTCTAGCCAAATTTCCTGATAAACCCTTAGCTTCAATAACCTGATTCTCAAGTCTTGTGATGATCAACCTTGTTCCATTATAGTATCAAACTATTTGGTCCAATTATAAAGTTTTTCAATGAAAAATAATCCAAGCTCGTGTATCTTTGATTTGAATAAACTAATAACATTTTACCAATTGTTGCATGAATATGATCTTCCTAAAATCAAAGATGAACTATTACGAAAAAAATAAATTTCTCAATCTGTACAAACATTCAAAATATAAATATTAAATATAAAGAGATAAGTTAAATGGATAAATATAAATATTAAAAATATTATTGCGTTCCATAACATGTCAAAAAATCAAACAAATTGATAGACATATATATTAAAGAGATTGTTTTGATTTCTCAATATGTACAACTATACAAACTCCTAAAAAAAATCAACATATGAATAAATGATAAATTAGGAAGCATATAAAAGACAACATGTAGTATAAATGGTCATATATGTACAAACACATAAATTACTTTAGTTAGCTTCAGAAATATCATTGACATATATCATTCAAATACCATTAAATTCAAATATCATATTCAAATATCAAAAGATAAAATGTAATATATAAAGAGAGATTTAATAAAAACCCTTCCCATCCTGTAGAGCCATCTTAAGAGAGAATATCACGTACTAGAACCTGCCACAATCACACCACACACACTTTCAAATTCCGCTGCATTTTTGTTTGCTTCACCTTATTGATGAAATCAATTTGTGAAGCCATAATCTAAACCAACAAGATTTCTACAATTAATTAAAGAAGACATAATTTTTGCACTTGTTCTTCAAGAGTCATATTTAGAGATTTAAATAACCAAATATGTTTTACACACACAATTAATAAAAGCATCTTGAGGAATGAACAAACACATTAATATAATACAAATTATGTTTTTTTTATCCATTTTACTTATTTCCTACTTATTGATAAGGATCAAGATAATATCTCACATATTTGTATTTTAAATATAGATATTATTTGTAACTTTAATATCTGATAAGGTTAGTTTTATCAATAGCTATCACATTATTGTATCTTTGCTATATATATATATATATATATAACTTCTACAATGGAAAACGTCAATGAAAATACAATAGTTCTAATTATAGTTTCATGGTATCAGAGCCTAACTAAAGCCTAATAACAACTATTGGCAATGTTTACTAAACAAGCCCTTGTTTCTTCCTCTTCCTCTTCTATCTCTTCATCCCCAAATCCAAATGTGGCTCAGTTCTTGTCCATTAAATTAAACTCATCAAATTATTTGCTTGGAAAGCTCAGATGTTTCCTTTGCTCCATGTTTATAATTTAGCTAGTCATATTAATGATTACCTTTGTTATTCCTCCCTAAACGCTTCCTACTGGTGCTCCTAATCTAGATTATTTATCCTGGTTTTGTCAAGATCAACTTGTTCTAAGTTGGTTCTTTTTCTTAATTTTTGAATCCATTTTACACCAAATTATTGGTGTGCTAAAAAAGCTTGGACAAAACTTGCTACAATTTACTCTTATGGTTCTCAAACTTAGATTCAACAATTGTAGAAGCAATTAAAACATCTCTCTAGAGGAACGAATACTATTGATGTTTATATATGTAGAGCAAAGCCTATCTTTGATCAATTAGTAGTATTGCAAACTCCTATTTCTGAGGAGTCACTTGTTTATGATGTTATTAAGGATTTGGAACCTAATTCTTGTCCTTTTACTCATGCACTTGAGGCTCGCAACGCCTCCATCTCTTTTGATGTACTCTATGCTTTGTTACTCAGTGAAGAAACACAATTGAAACTTGATTCGTCGACTATTAGTGTTATTGTTCCTCCTACTGCTCATTTAGCAGCATCTAATCGAGGTGGTCGTTCCTGTTGAATAAACTTTAAAATAGCCTAGATCTTATTGTTCATAGAATTTGTTTAATAAGCATACACAATAAGCGGAAGCGTACCTTGATCCATAGTATTGATTACCTCGTTACGGCAATTCTGATTCTCACCGTAATAGTAGATCTACGTTTTTTCACTCTGGCCTTTTGTCCACGAGTGCTCTCTTAATGGTCAGAGAATTATCAACAGCACGGGAGTATTCTTTTTACGCTCTCTCAAACAACCTACCACCGTATGTGTTTGAGGTAGCCGTTACACTCTTTTTACGCTCTCTCAAACAACCTACCACCGTATGTGTTTGAGGTAGCCGTTACACTCTCTGTTTTCTTTTCTTAACCTAAGCTGTTGATTTACTTTATCTTTTATAAGGCAGAGAAAAGATATTAAAACCCTAACTGGTCCTTATCCATTAAGCTCAATAACCATCATCTTGGGCTACCTTAATTAGTACCAGCCCTTTAATCACATAGGCCACTCAGATTATTAAAATAATCTAACAGTTCCTATAGAGGGCGTGGAGGCCATGGTGGCTGTTAGTACTTCAATGAACGATGTAGTGGTGGTTTCTCTCAATCTTCTAGTCAAAACCCTAGTGGTAGTACTACTCACACCTCTTACTCTTATTTGACTTGTCACAATTATAATGGAACCGGTGATATTCGGAGGCTGAGGATGGTGCTATTGGATTAACAGCTATTGAGCTTACATGGATTCAATCTCTTCTTCGAGATATTGGGTTCTTCTCCAACGACATTCTCATTTTATGATGTGATAATATTGGAGCAACTTACTTATTTGCCAATCCTATTTTTCGTGCTACAACGAATTATCTCAAAGTCATTTCGTATGTGATAAGGTTCAGCAGAAAGATCTTCAAGTTAAATTTGTTTCCTCCAACGATTATCTTGCCGATGTGTTGACCAAACCTTTGGCTCATCTTTGACATCAACTTCTTATTGAGAAATTGACAATTCGATCTCTTCCTAGCTCGAATTGAGGGGGCATAATATGGATCATAATAATATTTCACATATTTGTATTTCAAATATAGACACTATTTGTAACTTAAATATTTGATAGGGTTAGTTTTATAAATAGCTATCACATAGTTGTATCTTTGCTATATATATGTAACTTCTACAATGGAAAACGTCGATGAAAATACAACAGTTCTAATTATAGTTTCACTTATTTAATGGCATTATCGTGATGGGGAATGGACCCTGCAACTAAAATTATAACAAAAAAAATGTACATACACTATTCCTAAAAATGATAGTAAGACTTATAACAGTATTATTTCTCATTCTCATTTTCATCCCATCTTAATAGACAATTTTCGCTTTTTACCTTTCATCTTCACTATTGTAATTGTAACAAATATCTTCTCATTTCCTTTTTTTTTTTTTTTTTTTTTTTTTTTTTTGAAACAAATTGTCTTAATTTCTAATAAAGTTAAAATTGAGATTATTACTTGTATGAAAAGAAAAGTCTATTTTTTTAAATATTTTTTTTTAATATCCATTTTTGAGGAATGCAAAGACATATTGATATACACATCTATTTTTTTTTTTTTTTTTTTTTTTTGAAACATTGTCTTAATTTTCTAATAAAGTAAAAATTTGAGATTATACTTGTATGAAAAGAAAAGTTCTATTTTTAATATTTTTTTTTAATATCCATTTTGAGGAATGCAAAGACATATTGATATACACATCTAATAAAACACTTGCATGAAATTTTGTTTCTTTTATAAAAAGATACATTGATATACTAATAAAACACTTGCATTAATTTTTTTTTTTTTTGGTTTTCCATTTATGCTTTTAATATTTGTCATTCTATAATTCAAAACACATACTACAAGAAAAAAATAAATTAGCAACAAAAAATTATGTCACCAATTCATAATATTTTGATGCTAATTAGTATTTAACATCAAAATAGCAACAAAACAATTTTATTGATAAAACGCTTGTCACTATTTTTTATCGACAAAAATACATTTTGTCAATAATTAGCGATAAAATTTTTGTTGCTAAATTTCTAATTTTTGTCAGTAATTGTTTGAAAAAAGTAGATAAATTTTGAAGGTAATTTATTGGAATTTCGTCGCTATTTTATTGTTATTTTATCACTATTTTGAGGGTAAATTATCTTTATTTTTATCTTTAAATTTATTATATATTTTAATAAAATGAATTTATTTTGTTGCTAATTTCATAAAAAAAATTTAAAAATTTTGCCTAAATTTACATAATTAACTTGCTTTAATATAACATCAAAACCTATAATAATCAACAATTTCCATTAACACCACATACCATAATACACCTACAATATATTAATTCAGCAAACATGTTTGATACTGTATTAAAATTATAAAGACAAAGGAAGAAAAAAAAAAAGGTCTCTCAACATTAGTTATATATTTTAATTGTTTAAATAGAGATGATACTAGTTTATTAGGATGACTACTGATCAAGGCCCTCATCTCGATCATCCTCTATGTTATTTGTAATCCGATTAGCATGGAATCCAGATGGTAGATGCATCAAAACTTCCATCAGGCCTAACTGTCGCAGTAGGAGGAACAGCAGGAAAGGGATCAAATCTAACCAAGGAGCAGTAAAATAAGTGGAATTAGATGGAGAAGCTGTGGAGGTCTGTCTCGGCCGCATCTGAAGATGTTGATGAATCTATTCAAGCATATCAGACTGTTACTGCACTAATCTCTCTAGTGTGACTATCTCCACAGCTGGTGATGAAGCAGATGGCGAACATCGACTAGTACTAGAGTAGTAACTCAATGCCTGAGTCCTAATATCATATATTTGCCTACAACGTCATCCTCCTGTAGCCTAAATGGAAATTTCTCTATCATCCTGGATTTGTTGCTTTGAATCTACTCCTGTCTGGCATTGAGAAGTATTATCCATCTAAGATTGGTTGTCCTCCTACCATTAATATTTATAATTTAGCATTTATAAATATTATACTATCTAACAATAAGTAGGGTTGTAAACATTCTTGCATCAACATGTTAATTAACAAGAAGTTTAGAGTGAAATTTAACGAACTTACAAATACTCGCTTGGACCGATTGTCAATAAAATTATTATCAACATTATCTTTCTTTTTTGTATGGAGGTGATAGAAAAGCTTCCCAAGGTATGCTCATTTCTAGTCTCTGCAGTCTATATAATACAAAACAACAATTATAAGCCATATAAGTATAAAATAATGAACTAGCAGTTTTTTTTTATTAAGTAGAATATTACCATGTTTTCTTTATGCTCTTTAACATAGATATGGATCCTCCAGTATGGAGAGACATACCAAACCCTTCACCGTCTTTCTATAACCTGCGGTTCTTCGATAAAAGCTCTGACTTCTAAATAACCTCAGGTCTTTTCCAATATTCACTCCACTTTTCCCAAACATTATCCTTAATATATGGTTTCTTTCCCTCATGCTTTAAGCAACTCAGAAGATCTAAATATCTCAATGCTGCCTGTTTTTCCTATGCAATCTTTATGGTTGCATTAATTGCTTTGTTCCAATCACAACGTTTCTGAAATTTAGAACAAGTAATCAAGTTTCTTAAATACTATCAGTTCGCATATAAAAATTAACAATACATCTGAAAGCAAAATCTGACACACTTTTCAAGAATTTCATAACTTGCATATTAAAATGTTGATTGCGACTTATATGTATAAGTAATACAAATATAGACTCTCATGAAATATTTAATATATAAATATAATTGAGAAAAGTCATACTTGGAATTCTCGCTAATAAAAATCCTTAGTCTCAGGTCTAACTGTCCTCCAACTAGTTCCTTTCTCATCTAACCTCTCCTTGAAATTATCTCTAATAAGTCTTGAGCATTTAGAAGATGGATAAAGCCTGTTTCAAAAAAAAAAAAATGCAACACATACCATTTAACAACAATTCAAATAACAAATTTGAATTTTAAAGAAAAAGTATGAATTACTTACCTTTCACCAATAAGCCAGACAATCAACCTACCATCACTGATAATTTAGCATCTGAACATGTCGCCCCTCTACCTTGACCTCTGCCACAACATCTACGTGGTGCTAAAGGTGGAAGAGGATCTATAGATGCTTTTGTAGGCTGAATGATTGGGATCTATACTCGCCTCATGAGTAGATTGTGTTTAAGGAATATTAGAGCCTTCTCCTATCGAACTGCGACCTCTACCACTAGATGTACCATTACCTCTACCTCTCTGCCAGTATGTGATCCCCATCCAGGTGCACCACCATTCCTCCCATTGCCTCAGCTCATATTTATAATGCAATAAGTTGTTAAACGTAAAAACATTAAAATTATACTATGATTCTTACATACGAGTGGAACCAACGTGCAAAGTCCATATCTAGCCTAATATCAACCTCATTGTCTGTAATATCTGGAATAGAATTCCTGAGCTAGGATACATATATCTTATAAAAAGTCACATAGGACGAGAAGAATCCATAACCAGTCTTTTTAGTTAAAGTGTTTTTAAGATAATATAAATCATAATGCATTATTAGTGGTTACACTCACTCAACAAAAGGAGACACTTCAATACAATTCAACAAGATGTACGCTTGATCTGCGCGAATTTCTTGTTCTGTTAATATTCTTTTTTGGCCTTTGCCTATCGGTCACCCGGGATGAGTGAATGTAGACAAATTTCCTTCTAATTTCTCTCTTTCAATTAGAGTCACATTGCGAGGCACTCTTCGATATCTCGTGTAAACATGAGGCTCGAAGTAATGTGCACAAAAGATTGCTGCTTCTTCCACAAGATATGCATTAGCAATAGAGCCTTCAACTTTGGCTTTGTTCCTCACATTCTTTTTTAACTTCGTATTGCCTTTATGTTTATGGTATATTCATAAGTGCATTAAAGTCAATTATAAATAGCAAAAAAAATGCAACTTTGGTTTTTATTTTGGATTAAATGTAAATATACATCTTAAATGGATACATCCAACAATATTGCACAAGGCCTATAAGTTTTGCTTCATTTGGAAGATGCTCCATTGAGTCAAATAAATCCTAGAGGGAATATACGCTGAAGCTTACACAAAATAATTCGAATTTCTTATTGTAAACAGTCCATATCTTCTTATCGCAAGACAGTACTTATTAATTCCTTAAAAAAACAAAGTTCTATTACTACTTCCCATACTTTTGCAGGCAACAAATCACAAAAAATAATGGATACCAAGCGCTGCATGAAAACATAGCAGTCGTGGCTTTTCAACCCCAACAATTTATACTTCTTCATGTCTACACACAGGCCAATATTTGAAACATAGCCATCAGGGAATCTAATGGCCTTAAGCTACTCAAAAGGATTTGTTTCACAAGTTTATCAAGCATGTAACATGCTTTTGGATACTTCTCCACATGTGGATTACACTTAAGCTCTGGTCTATGACGTATATCCTTTATATCTTCTCTTGCCTTTGCATTGTCCTTTGTTTTCCCTTCTATATATCATGGCAGTGTTGAACAAATTCTCAAAAAAATTCTTCTCAATGTGCATAACATCAAGATTGTGTCGAATCAAAAGGGTTTTCCAATAAGGCAAGTCCTAAAAGATGCTATGTTTTCTCCAGCCACATATCTTACTAATTGCAGAATTGATTTCATCTGAATGAATATCTGTGACTCGCATCAACCTCAATCTTTCTATTTCTTTTAAACTCTTTTTGCCTAATTTAACTCTCAGTGCTGAGGATGACACAACTCAATTCTTCCTAAACTAATTTTTGTTTCTAGGCCACAAGTGATTTGCTAATAGAAATTTTCGATGATTATCAAACCATGATTGTTTACCTCACTTTGGAAGACTAAAAAAAGCATCAGTTTCCACTTGGCAATGTGGGCATGCAAGTTGTCCAGCTGTACTCCAACCAGAAAGCATTGCTAAGGCCGAAAAATCACTAATAGTCCATAGCTAAGCTACTCCTAAAGTGAAGCTTGTCTTGGATGAAACATCATAAGTCTTAACACCAATATTCCAAAGTTGAAGTAATTTTCAGATAAGAGGTTGCAAGAAGACATCAATCTTAAACTTTGGATTGTTTGTCCTTGGAACTATTATGGTGAGGAAATGTACTCTGATTTCATTCACATTCCAAGCGGCAAATTATACTGAGTTAGAATGATAGGCCAAGATGAGTATTGTTGTCCTGATTGGCCAAATGGCTGAAACCCATCAGTGCATAAACCAAGCAAAACATTTCTACTCTTTGAAGCGAATGACTCATTTATGTTATTGAAGTGCTTCTAAGCTAGTGAATTTGAGGGATGATGCATATATCCTAGTTTTTCTTTATGCTCAACATGTCATCCCATGTGCTTTACCATTGCATCGGAAGCATATAATCGATAAAGACGAGAAGTCAGCAAAAAATAGTACATTTTCTTATATGGTTTACTAACATCGCAGTTGTGACTGCCATTTGTCCTCTGTTTGTATCTAGGGTGATGACAAAACTTAAAAACAAGCACATCATTGTCCTCATGCTAAAATATCATAAAATTGTTTTTACAACAATCGATCTTCTCAACTAGAAGACTTAGTCCCCAAACCAACCTTTTTGTATTGTAAAAAGTGTCTAGCATGGCATTTTCTTTTGAAAGCACCTCATGTAGAAACTCAAGCAATCCATCGAAACATCTTTCAGAGAAATTAAGCTTCGACTTTAGGTACAAAATTCTCGCAACAGCAGAAAACTGAGAATGCTTCTTACAACCTAGCCATAAATCTTGATTTGACATATTTAACATGTCAAACAGTTGTTGTGCATTTTGATTTTGTGTTTCCTCCATATCATCTATCATCCCATGCATCCCCATTGCATCCATAACCATCTCACAATACCGCTTTCCTATTTCAGAATCCATTTCACATCTTGGATTGGCATATTCTTCTACCTCATGGTTTCCAAAGCTTGACCCATTCACGGGTTCCCCATGTAAATACTATAAATAATAATTTGGTAGAAATCCATATTTAAACAGGTAGAACTGCACGGTCTCGATATCCAAGAAGTCATAATTTCTACATTTAATGTTATTGCAAGGACATCGCAACTTATCACCATCCATATATGTAGGACGTAACAGTGCAAATTCAACAAAATCATTTACTCCATCTGCGAATTGAGGTCTTAAGAAACCATCCTCAAGCCGTTGCTACATTCATAGTCGATCTGTATCCATTCCTAAGCGATAAATAATTAAGAAGATCCACGTAAGCATTTTAAAAGTGTCTAAGTTATCACTCAAAATAAAATCATAAGAAATCCAATTTAATTATTTTCTTATTATTAAATGAAGGCCTCATTGTTAATTATTTTCAGCTATAACTAGAAATGCAATTCTGTAACACAAGTAAAAAAAAAAACAAGTCAAAAAGGGATGAAGTTCTAGCCATCCATTTCCAAACTCATCAAAGTAAGTTAAAGTAGATATTTGATAGTAAAGAACAGACAGACTTCTTACAAGAAAAAAAAAAAGGAAGAGCATAACTTACCAGTTGTAAGCTCACGAATTTGATTCTTCTGCTACAAATATTTATTTGAGGAAATCCTGAAAGTAAGAAGGATAATCTTGTGAATTTATAGCAGAGATTGACTTTGAATCATATTGTATTTAGTCGTAAGATCAAATATAGAATTAGTATATTAGTAAGAATTTTAAATGTGATTGTTGCCCAACCTGAAAAAAGATTAGTTTTTTATCCAACCCTTAAAAAGGGTGGGGGAGAATATCCTTAGTCATGATTTCAAATATAGAGCATAAAATTAATATCAAATTATTGAAAAAAAAAAGGAAATTTAAACCTTATAGCTCCATCTATAAATATATTTAAAATCTCAATTGCAATTATAACATTGTATAATTCAATAACAAAATTTCCACTTTCTATATGTAAAGAATATATGTGTAAGTAACCATTTGTCTCTAGACAAAGTGTGAAAGCGCAAGCAAGAAAGGCATGTTTATATCCAAATTTCAACTAAACATGATCAAAACATAGCCAATTGAAAAGGAAACTTCAATTTAATAAATGCAGACGAGAGATATTTCTCCTAATGTACAACTTTTTGCATATTCTCATTTAATAATCAACTTTATCGAAGAACAAATCAAAAAATACTTAATTAATTTTGGGAGTAATTGATGATTTCATTAAAAAAAATACTCAGCTTAAGTGTTTTAGAGGTCATTTTCCAATTAAATTATTAGTACATTTTTTAAATTAATGTGGACAAGAGATATGGGAGAAGAAGTATAAGGACAAAAGATGTTCCCTTCGTGGCTACATCATATAAATGGAGACCTACATTATACTATAATAATAGTATATTATTTAATTATAATAAATAAAATCATACATTTTTTAAATTAATGTTGGAAAAGAGATATGGGAAAGAAAGTATAAGGACAAAAAGATGTTCCCTTCGTGGCTAACATCAATAAAATGGAGACCTACATTATTACTATTAATAATAGTATATTTATTTAATTATAATTAAATAAAAATCATACATACATATATATATATATATATATATTATATATATTATATAAAGAGAGAGAGAGAGGAGAGAAGGAGAGAGAGAGTCCAACCATACATGTGTAGTTCATTTTTATGGCATTCTATTGTGGCCAAATCATCTTTTCTAAGAGAGAGAGAGAGAGAGAGAGAGAGAGAGAGTCCAACCATACATGTGTAGTCATTTTTTATGGCATCTATTTGTGGCCAAATCATCTTTCTGATATACAGAATTGACCCTTTCCATTTATTACAAAATCTTAATTGTCCAACTAAATAGTCCTTTACTAGAATGAATCCAGTGTCAAAATCTTAATAGCAAACTATCATCATGTCATATACATGATAGTTGCATCAAAAGCTGTGGATTTTGACACAAAGAATCTAGGGATTAGAATAGTTTCATGTGCTGTGGATTTTGAGACTGCTTAACATACTGAAAATAAGTTCCAAAAATCTCAGAAGCAATAGAGGCACAATCTTAAACTAACAGAATTAATATTGGTAAGTCATAACTCATTTAAATTTAGACTAATTCGACCTTAAATTCTTTTTTTTATCAATTGAATTCCCAATTAAAGGACTCGAGACAAAATGATACCCACTTGCAGTTGCAGGTACTAACTCCAAGAACAAGACAATTGAGAAATAATTTTACTGCGATATCATGTTCTCATGGTCCTGTCTTAGTTATAAAAACATAATTATATAAGAGCCTCTAACACCCACTGCCATTGTGTAGCTAAGAACTGAATTGACTAAAAACAAAAATTCAGAGGTCTAATTGACAAAAAATAAAAAGGACTTATATATCATGCTGCCAATTTAAAGGGGCATAATGGAATTCACCTATAAGGAAAAAAACTGATCTAGTAAGGTTTTAAAGTAAAGCATATAATATCAATCCTAAACTGATCTAGTATGCCATTGCATCATATATAAGTATACACTTTGAACAAGAATTGCAGTAATAATATATTTTATTTCTGTAGACTTGTAATTGTCCTTCAGTTTTTTATGAAGCTAATTTGCAAACTGAGTTGTCTAAAACGTGGTTTGAACAAATTCATTTCTCAATAGTTACCTGATTTTACCATGCTGAGTCTTATAACTAATCAAGTGATAATTTGCTCAATTGTCAATGCTAATGCAGCCTGTCATTTGCAGTCATCATTTTTAGATCATATTATTAAAAATAAGCTCAAGGGACCAATATAAGGTTTTATATCTTGAAAAACGCCACATTTGCAACCTCCCTCCCAATATCGACATCACCATAACCCTTACACGAACTCAAGAAGGAACTCCACAAATGTTTCAAATAGCACTTCAAATAACAGTTAAGTATGCAAAACAATTCGGAATAAAACTGATTGATAGCTTCTGCATATATGCAACCAACACCACATATTAAGCATTTAAACTCTTGCACTTGGAAACTTCCTTGCCAGTTTTCTTATTACAGAAAACAAGTAAACATATTGCCATTAGCGTTGCAGGAAGGAATAAAAAAACAACATAAGATTCAATTGCACAACTTATTAGGAAATTGAAAAACAAATTAAACAAACAATATAGCTTACTAACAATATAGCCATCATCAGTTTAAACATAACAGAGTAGATGAAATCACAATTACACAAATTCTTTTGTAATTAAAAATTGAGCAAGAAAGTTACCTTTCCTTTGGAGCTCGAGACAGAGTTGGAGAGCGAGAGCGAGAGCGAGACTGTGGAGGAGTGAGACTCTGACAGCGTAAAAAGGAAGGAGAAGATGAGTTACCGGCACAATTGGGAGGAAGTACATTGTTTCTTCCTAAAATTATTTTGGAAAAATCGGGGACAAGAGAAATGGAGGGGAAAAAGAAAATTGGCGCGATAGAAATTAGCCCTAAAATTATTTTCATCTCCAAAATTACTGATAAAAAGTTTTTTCAATATTTTGACGGTATTAAAAATATTGTCGGTAATTTAAGAAAAATACAGACATATTTGCATTGTCACTATTTAGCAACAAAACACCTACAAAATTTGTCTTAAAATTTTTTATAATTTTAATTTTCAATAACTTGAATTTAGTCGGTATTTTGATGGTATTTTGTCAGAAAAATATCGACAAAATATTTTTATTGGTATTTTTTTCAGTAAAACTTTATTTTCTTATAATGCAGCAAAGTAGCAAATTATGCTACTTACACTTAGCTTGTGCTAGTTGTACTTGATTTTTATATAAAGCAAATTGCTCTCTTTTATATATGTACTAGGTAAAACCCATGCATTAAGCGGGTTTTTGATGTTTTTTTATAATAGATTTAAATGAATTATTTTGTGAGAGATCAATTACTTTATTTGTGTCGATAAAATTATTTTTTTCTATTTTTATTAGGATAAATTTTTTGTAAAAAAACGTGAATTATGTTCATTTTTCAATTTTAGAAAATTAGTATAATTTTGGCAATTGATTATATGAATTTTTTAAAATTAACTGGAAACAAAAGAAAATCCAAGTTTATTTATTATTTTTTTTAATTAAAACTATAAAGTGAATATTGAATTATAAATGGTAGTTGTACCACATAGTTATCGCTAAAAAATTAAATTGATCTGAGTACGATGGTGATGATGTATAAAATTATTTCACTTGTGAGATATGTAAGTATACTTTTTGGTGGCTTTTCTTTTGTTGTCCAGGAATTGCATATATAGACTCATCTTTTCTTATCAGCTTAAAGTTGCATTATTAATTTAAAGAATAAAAATATCAAAGAAAGTGACTCATAGAGATATGTCTAACAAGTTGTGGAATTTCTTAATTTTACTGGATTTGATTTTTTTTCTTTAGTGCAGCTTCCGATCCAATATTTAGAAACCTTTTAATTTTTCCAGAAGACAACAACATATATTGTCTTAACACATTACTCCATGATCACAAAGTCATGTAAATAGATTATTCAAACATTGAAATAATATAAAAAATTTAAGAGTTTTATATATTTGTTTACTTTTTCAATATCCAAATGAAGCCTACTATTTAAAACGTGAATGAATTGCTCGATCGATAAAACTTCATGAACCAAATATTTGAATTTAGAAATAATGATATAATAATAATAATTCGATGTGGCAGGCTAATTAGCTAGCTATTAGAAATCAAGTTGCAATTCCCATTGCAAATTATCACATTATAAATGATAAAAGAAGCTACACACTCAACAATACTTGCATTGCCGATGGAAAGAGAAGTTCAATTAATGGTATGAATTAGAAGAAATTCAGGATATTTCTGTGGCATTTGGTATCACATCTATAAATTATTACATTTTTTTATCAGAATATTTTAGATTAATGTTACATATTATACATTATGCTTAGAGATTGCAATAATGCGATGGTAAATATCCATTTCCAATGACCGCATCCCTTTTCTTTAATTAAAATATTTATAAATGAATGATTTGGATTTTTTTTTTTTTTTTGCATATTCAATTTTTTTTATAGTAAAAATTTATATTAATAAAATAAAACTTTTGAGTAAAAAGAAAACTATTATAGAAATTTTTTTTTTTTTAAATTATTAAAAATAATACTGAGGAAATGATGAAACTATAGTAAACCCGCAACAAGGTTGCGAGATATTTTGCTTGTTACACCAAAAATTTAAGGTTGAGAACTTTTATTACCCAGAAATGAAAATTGAGTTAGATTTTGAAATAAAAAAGTAATTTTCATGGGTCCATAACTAACCTTGTTTAATCAAAATTAGTTTAAAAACATGGATGAAACTACCATACAGATCTTAGAAATTCTGTATTAATACAAAAACTATTTTTACCATTAGATTTAAAGTAGTTAAACATAAGCCATTAGATTCAAAATGTATTTAATGACTTATTACCTATTATATAGGTTATCAAAAATAGGAAATTTTTTATTTTTTATTATTAAATATACATTTTACTATTTAATTGTATGAATAAAAAAATTACTCTTTTCAACACAATTATATTAAAAATAAAATTTTTAAAGATACAATAATTATCTAATATATCAAATTTTATTCACCCAAAATAAATTTTTAAAATTTTAATAAATAATTATAAAATTTTATTCATGTCATTGTTAAAACATTTATCATGCATTTATGCAATTGAAATTATATCATATATATCCCATTATCTTCTTAATAAGATATTTTTTTAATTAATAAAATTAAATTATATAACTCATCAATTTATGAATTGAATTAATAATCATATATATCCCATATTCTTCTTAATAAGATATTTTTTTAATTAATAAAATTAAATTATATAACTTTAATATTTGGACTTTTAAAAAATTCTCTTCTTTTATAAAATCTAATTATATTAAATGGAACCATAATAAATAATAATCTTGTGACTTCTAAATTAATTATAATTTTTAACCCTCAAATTTATTTATAAAATTTATTTATATTTTTTTAAAATAATACATATTATATATTATATCAAAATTAATTATAAAATTTAAATTTGTGAAAATTCTAATAAGGTATTAGAATCATTTGTAATTTTCTATAAAAATAACTATCTAAAATTATTATTTGTTATGCTTAAAAGTATTTTCTAGAATTCTATATTTGCATTAAGACCAATATGTTAATAATTTATTTTTACGTAAAATAGTGCAATTAATATTTCATATAAAATTATTGATATGTAAAGATTTATTTCTATCTTCAAAATAAAGCTCTTCATAGTTTAAAAAAAAAAAAAAAAAAAAAAAAGTTTAAAAAAAAAAAAAAAAAAAAAAAAAGGAAATTATGGAGAGAAAAAATATAAAAAAAAGGATAAATAATAATAACCAGTAAAAAAAAAAAAAAAAAAAAAAAAGGAAAAATTATGAGAGAAAAAAATATAAAAAAAGGATAAATAATATAACCAGTCTCGGTTTAGTTACTTGCAATAGCAAGTTAACATGTAGTTAATTTGATTTGTTAGAGAGTTTAATTTGATTTGTTGAATTCGTCGGAGAATTTGGTTGGACTTTTGTTGACTTCCTTGCTCCTTTTATAAACTTGACATGTAGTTACTAAAAGGATTCACCGACACACATTTCCATTAGTTCTTTTGGTGTCTCATCTTCCTGTACGTGAACAATCGCTTGAGGAGTGCTTGCTCAATGCTTATCACGTCTTCTTTATCTCTTTCTTTTAATTAATTAAATAATTAATTATATAAAGTAATATCAACTGAGTCTCAATCAATTAAACATCCAAGCCCAAATTCAACGTATGAAGTCCAAAATTAAAAATTTGCAAAATGGGTTCAACACATATATTCTAAACTCTCTCTCCTCTCTCAATTCCTTCCCTCTCCCTCATCTTATAACAAACATACTATTTTTTTTGAATGGAAAATCGAATACCATATCATCGTTGGCCGGCCTCCACTGCGTTGTCCGGTGCTTGGCGATGGCTGGAAGGCCCGAGATAGGAGTTCACAAATTCGGGATTGGAAAGAAGCTATGAATCGCATGAAGGGAGAACCAGATCAATGTGAAGGAGGTCGAAAACGGAGCTAGTGTCGTGAGAGGGGCTGATTGCCACCTTGCTCTTGCCGAACTGTGGTCAAAAACAGTCCGGCAATGGGGAAATGGGAATCTAAGAGAGAGAAACTGAGAGATGAGAGAAATTTTAGTGGCCTTACTTTTATCATTATTAGAGTAGGAGGGTAATAATTTTAAAATTTAAAATTTCATTCTTATCTATTAAAGTAAATTTTAAAAGTCAAGGACATAGTCGGGTTTTATATTCAAAAATTGTAATCGAGCCTCGCTCAATTTGAGCCATTTAGCATTACTCTTTTTTAAGGCTTTTATTACGATAGAGAAGTGATTAAATTCTGTACCATACAGACTTCTTAATCCATTGACACATGGTTAATAAACTTGTTATAATAGGTTAACAGATTACAAATCTATTGTTTAAATAATACTATGTTTAATTTTTCAATTTATGAACTAGTTTTATTGTTTAAATTATACTATGTTTCAATTTTTCAATTTATAAACTAGTTTTTATTTTTGTTGTTGCAATCTTTTTTAGTTCCTTCCATATTTGATTATCTTAATTTAATATCAAAACTTTTTTTTATATTATTTCTATAATATCCAAAACTATGAAAATTTATGATTAATTTGTTCTAAAAATATGAACTAGAATTAAAATCTAATTAATACTAATTGAAAACCAAATTCACTAAACGAAAAAATTTTGAATATAATAAAATAATTTACAAATTATTTTTTAAATTGTTTAGAACTTAAGATATTAAAAGTTATAAATAATATATTAGTAGAAATTTATCAATTTAAGTTATAGAATTTTTGTAATTAATTTTGATTAAAATTAAGAATTCAAGTTATATTTGGAATCGTAACTTTTACGAATTTTTTTATTACTAAAACTTTTCTTCTATAATTATAATTCGGAAAAAACTTAACATAACTAAGTATCTAAGTTTGGGCCATCAGACCTCCATCTCCTCAATACACCCAACTTAGCTCAGAATACTAAGTGAAAAAATTCAGTAAACTATACCTCAGATTGAAATCTTTTTTTTTACGAAATGAATAACAAAATTTTGTAAAAGTTATAAAATTTAAAATTTTTGATATTGCTTTGGAACCAGAAGTAATAGATAATCATAAAAATTAAAAATTAAATTATGAGTATCACAATAATTTTAAAATGTTTAGATAATTAAGCTTTTTGGAAGAATTTTTTTTTAATTTTATTTTAGAGGAAAACTGAATAAATTTTTTAATTTTAATTTTTTATTAAAAGGATTAATATCTTTATTATTATTGAAAAATTTATTTTAGTGTTTGATAATAAATAAAATAATAACTAATATGATATATTATTATTGATAACCTGTTTTATAAGTAGCAAGTTGTTAAAGATTTTTTAAATCCAACGTTGCTTAAATTTAATAAAAAATGTATGTTTTTTTAAAAACATTTTGGTGAATTTGTTTGTACTTCTTTTTATGATTTTGTATTTAATTTAACAAAACAAAAAAAAAAAAATATTGGTGATCTTGTTTTTGTACTTCCTTTGTTATGATTTTTGTAATTTAATTTAACAAAAAAAAAAAAAAAAATATTATTATATATAAAAAAAAAAAAATATTATTATATATATATACCACAAGAAAAGATCTAGCAAAATAAAATTTGAAATTTCCATATACCTTTTAATTCATATGACAAACCAATATACAGCAAGAGAGCAGTCCACAATTAGAAACTTAAATTGACATGTTTAAGAAAAATATAAAATAATCAAAATACAAAATTAAGTTGATTAAACATTGGCCAAATTGTCTTGTTTGGAATGAGGAGGAGAGAAAGGCGAGAGTTGAGGATTAACGTCGGTGCCCGGAGGTGGAGTGGGTACTCCGTATACTTGAGCATTCGTACGGACATCTTGTCTTCCTCTTGCTCTTCCCAGAAAATAGCACCCGAAACCCAGCATTAGAGAGAATATTATCAAAGGCAAAGAGATTACAACCACCATTCCCATCTTTAATTAAGCTTCTGATTGCTATTTAATTAAGCTCTTTCAGACAGAGAGACAGAGAGAGAGATTGGTCGAACACGGCAGTGAGTTGGAGAAACGGGCATATGTATACTTATATATATATATACAGAGAGAGTGAGGAAGGGAGAGAGAGGTAGGGACTTTACTCATGAATGATCTGGAAGGTTTCAGATTTTGTGTCCTGATGGCATCTCTAACGGTAGGCTTAACGTTCAAGATTTCATGACCCAACGCAACGGATACTTTTTTTTTGTCTTCTATTCATTGCTTTTGTGGCTTTTTCTCACGTGTACAGATCACTTTCATATTAAAATAAGAATTTAATAATTTTGCTAAAAAGAAAATTAATAAAAAAGGTAATTTCTATATAATCTCTTAGTTTTCAGTAAATACACTAGTAATAATAATTACTATAAAATTATTTTCATATACACTAATTAGAATAATTAGTAAATACACTTCGTTGCAGGGCTTCTTCTATATTTTCATTTGTTTTAACTTTATTTTTATTAATCTTCTATATAAAAAATAGCATTTATTTATATAAAATTGTATTTCCTTTTTTCTCAAAAATGTTATTTATTAGTATAAAATTTATTTTGAATATCTTTTTTTAATTAATAATAGGAGAAAAAAAAGTGATATTAAAACTTTAAATTTATTTTACATAGATTTTATATTTTTATTTCATTTTATGCTCTTACATGTTTATTTTATTTTTAATATTAAAAATATTTTATGTATATAAAAAATTCACATTTTCATAACCTTTTTCATCATTTTTACAATGAGTTTCATTGAATATACGGAAAACTTATCTTTTTGGTTGTACATTTTTCAAATTCTAGGTACTAAGTGATATAATTTTTAATAATTTATAAATTATCTTTCAAATATTTTTCATAAATTTGTTACTCTTAGCATAAGCAAATTTTTTTAAGTGAAAAAAAAAAATTGAATTATTGTAGAATAATGACTGTTTAAGAATTTTAAAATGACTTTTTATGCTTATTATTATTATTATTATTATTATTATATAATTACAACATAATTATATTCATTATATAATTATATATAAATGAATAGTATACCAAAAAATTATAAAATTATAAAATTATTGTTTTTACAACATAATTATATTCATTATATAATTATATATAAATGAATAGTATACCAAAAAATTATAAAATTATAAAATTATTGTTTGCAGAAAATAATAATAGATAGGTTGGGGTGGGAGTAATGCTTGGCTAATTTGAAATAATTAGAAAGCTTCTATAGATAATATTTTGAAGATTTTGGGCTATTGGCTCATTGTAGTAAAAGACAACAACAGTAACATTATGATTTTTCCAGAGCGAGGAAGCCAAATCACTGTTCTGTGAACAGTAAAATTGATTTTTATTATTATTATTCTTTATTTATATTCTATAGTTTTCAATTAATGAAATTCTAATTTAATTTTTCTGGAAAGGCTATTGACCCATTGCAAATAATACATAAGTAAAGTGTAGACAATTAAGGGTCTCTTAGTCATTTACACAACTTTCAAGGCGGAACAATGTAAATAAACAATAGGAAAAGGGCTAAGTGGTAAATAAGAACTAACCGTTCGTCAATGGGGAAAATCCTACTCGCATATTTAAAAGTGAAACAATTATATAAAAATTACAGTCTGCAACTGTAAGAGTACACTTATCATATGCTGATATAAAGAACACTTTCAACTAACATTGTCTATTTTTCCTTTACAAATAAATTTATTCTCTTTCTTGATGTAAAACAAAAGTCGACAAAGCAAGAATTCAAAATTATATTTCCTCCCCTTTTTACTTTTCATTCTCTTTATGTTCCTCTAGTCTTCCCCCACTCGTCAGTGTCCTTGTGCTTCAACAAGAGCCATGAACCATAAACAATAAAAGGTCGTGGGAAGTTGAAATTTGGTTCTTTCAAAAACACAAGAAAAAAAAAGAACCACTAGTTTGGATGCTATAGCTGTACATGTCTATCCTTCAGCAATCCACTCACCTTCCTTTCCCAATGAGATCACTAAGATTTGTTTCAGAGAAATTCGGTGGAGATATTGATTCAATCCCTGGACAAAGATTAATTGAATTGTCCTGATCACTTTCATTCTTTGGGTTGCTACTACTCGTAGATTTAGTAAATGTTCTAGTATTTTCATACGAGAAGCCACAATGTATATCCTGAGGATCCCAATCACTCAAGTAGCTTGGTTTTGACATAACAGCACTTACTTCAACGTCCCCAGCAAGCATTGCCACAACACGTGACATTGTCGGCCGCAATGTTGGTGACGCTTGAGTGCATAAGAGGGCAACTCGTATAACTCGAAGAGCTTCATTTTCATCAAAACCCATTAAGCTTGGATCCACCAATGCCAAACTTTGATTATTTTCATGCAGAGACCAAGCCTAGAAACATGTGAAGAAAATAAGTTCTTAAAAAGTCACCAAGCAAAGACAAAAAGGAAAAATAATATGATGATGTATTTCTCTTTACCCATCCAAGAAGGTATATCTTTTCCTCAACCAAGTTGTTTTCATAATTTGGTATTCCGCTGAGGATTTCTAAAGCAAGAATTCCATAGCTAAAAACATCAGCCTTCTCTGTAAGATGTCCACGCATTGCATACTCCGGTGCCATGTAACCACTGCAAGAAAATCAAATTTCTTGGTAAAGGTTTATTCTCTCTTTCTCTCTCTTTTCCTCAGGGGAAATGGCTTCCTGTGTATTTCAATAAAAGGAAATACCAATTGCATGTTGTTCCAATTATTCTTTAATTGTGCATAAATTACTAAATATATTTTCTATCAAATTCATAAATGGCTATTCTTACTGTACGACATGCATTCCAGCAAAAATTTAAGCAAGCAAATTAAGAATCATCCAAGGAAAGGGTAAAAAGTAGTTACATGGTTCCTTTGACACGAGTGCTGACGTGGGTTTCCTTTTCATCAAACAGCTTTGCCAATCCAAAATCTGATATTTTGGGGCTGAGTTCTGCATCAAGCAAAATGTTACTTGCCTTCACATCTCTATGGATGATCCTTGGCCTTGACTCCTCATGAAGATAGGCTAGTCCTCTAGCAGTTCCCAAGCATATATTAAAGCGGGTTGGCCAGTCAAGTCGCAAGCCAGTTTTTCCTGCATGGGTAGCTGAAATCTTAATATATAAACTAATTCTATTAAAACTAGCTGATTCAGATGCAAAAACTCTGTTTTTTTTTTTTTTTTTTTTTTTTTTAATTTATATAAACTAATTCTATTAAACTAGCTGATTCAGATGCAAAAACCTCTGTTTTTTTTTTTTTTTTTTTTTTCTACCATTACTTTAGTAAGGAAAAACACCAAATAAGAGACTTCTCTATGATGATTTCTTTGTTAATATACAATTCCTATAAAAGTTGCTAAAGTGGCTGTGATCTACATTATTCAATCAACAGCTTCATACCAAAGACTGCCTGATCTACGCCTCTTTTGTTTTTAAGTTTTTTTTTTTTTTTTTTTTTCTACCATTACTTTAGTAAGAAAAACACCAAATAAGAGACTTCTCTATGATGATTCTTTGTTAATATACAATTCCTATAGTTGCTAAGTGTGTGATCTCTACATTATTCAATCAACAGCTTCATACCAAAGACTGCCTGATCTACGCTCTTGTTTTTAAGATATTCATATACCAAGAGCCGTCTATTTCCTTCAATGCAACATCCATACAACTTCACAAGGTTCCGATGTTGAACTGCAGAAATGGTAGCAATCTCCGTTATGAATTCACTCTTCCCCTGATTTGATGCAAGGGAAAGTAGCTTAACAGCTACTGTTCTGCCATCAGAAAGTGTACCCTATAAAGCACCAACAATCAGTAACAGGACATGTCCCCTCCTAGTCAGTAAATTATAAAGTTAAGATTGTTAAATATCAACCAATTGATCATGATGTAAATGTTACCTTGTATACAGGTCCATATCCCCCTTCTCCAAGCTGATTTGAGGGACTAAAGTCTTCTGTGGCAATTCTCAATTCACTGTAACTAAAAGTCTTCGGTCTAGGGCCTAATCCAGAAAGCACTGAAAGTTTAAGCACAACAAAAGAAATTTATCAGCTCCGTAACCATAATTTCATTTCCTTTTCTTTTTTACTCAGTCATTTATGGATCAGGGTAACATGGTATTTTGGATTTTCCTATCTGCAATCCACGTGATGAACTGTCTTTTATGCTCACCTATTTCATAGATACATCTTGAATTCAAAGGTTTAAGTCCACTGACTATTATTTTTAAGAATACGTTCTTGAAGGTGGATTAAAAGAAAAGATACTTCAAGTTTTTCCCTTTCAGAAAATTAAAAAAAAAAAAAAATATCAACTAGGTTTCAGTAGGATCAACTCACGTTCAACAGCTTATATTTAATCACATTGTCTTTGTATGATTTGCATCCTTGATACTATGGGACCATTATCAAAATTCTTGAAGAATTCCAACATCTACTTTATAAAATTTCCTTGTAAGGTGCAGTACTTCAATGTATTATTACTCAGTGTTTCGTTTATGTTTAAACACAAGAAAGCATCTAGAAGGTCTAACATTGGAAAAATTATAAAAGTTACTTTTTATTGAATGCTCTTACCTTCCTCATCAATACTGTCTGCTCGTCTTTTTATGTAAAAAATTGCAAATATTAAAATGAAGATCATGACTCCAGCAGAGACAGAAATACCAATGATCAATCCTTGCCTGCTCTTCTGCCGAGTACCCAGTGGTCTTCCGCTAACAGTTGGTGTAAAACCTTGTACAGAAAACACAATTACCATTAGAAGTGAGGAAAAATAATCAGATTTTGAATTTCTTAATTAACAATATGTATTACCTGGAACAACATTCAAAGCTGAAATAATTGGTCCATAATTGCCCGGTATGGGAGTGCAGCATGTCCCCTTACCAGCCCAAAACAAGTGAATTTCGAGATGGTTATCAGAAACAGTAGCATTAAAATCCCTTGTAATTGCTATCTCAACCCCACCTGCCTCCTTTGATATGTCAAAATCCTTCAACTCACGGCTTCCCTGTAATCAACGAAGATATGAAAGAATGGTTTACCACTGTAGAAGCTTCATATCAGATACACGAATCATGCAATCTTCCTGTCAGAAATAGTATAAATTGATGTTCAAAAACATATCTACCTGAATATAGATGTCAAAAACACGCCTACCAACACTCTCCCAAATTTGTGAACTTCTATGTTTCAATGAGGTTTCTGCAAATAATAAGCTTATGGTATAAGGCCCATTTTCAAGGCCTAGGCCATAGTATCTAATTGAACCAGGGGATACCCTCGAAGTCAGATAAAAATCTGGGGTATTAGTGCTGGTCACTTGTGACAATGTGTCTTCAACATATGTTGGATTCTGTCTATCAGCAAACAAGCCGGTAATGCTGACTGCCCACTTTTCACTAGTGGTTACATCAAATGATGCTGCACCCATGGATGAATTTTCAGCCTCATAAACTATGCCATTAGCTCTCATCTCTGGGCCACCACACTTGATTGCAAAATTTGCATCTATAACAGTTCATGATGAAATATTGTTTTAGTTCCTGATTAACAAAGCTATCCCAACACACCAGGGAACACATAATGCCAGTTCAAAAGAGTTAAAAGAAAGTTAAACTTCCACACCTCATGAAATTAGACGAATTAGAACTTGAAGTACTATTGGGGCTGATGAGCAGTCCATGCTTTGGAGTAAATTTTACCATAAAAACCAAACAGTATTTGTTGTTAATAGCTTCACGTGATTTGAATCTTTTTTTTTCCTTCCTTTTTTTTCTCCTTCCCCAAGTTAAAATTCCTTCCTCCACTTGTTTTAGGTTATAATAACGTTTGACCCTTTTTGTACTTCTAGCGAACTTCTTAAATTTTGACTATCAATTAGCTATACAATCATGGGCTAAAGTTATATCCTCATCCAATAAAGAGGTATGTATTTTTTACTAATTTTTCATGCATTATTTGATCCAAATATCACTATTCACATGTATCTATTATTTTGCTAAAAAAATATGGTCTAATATGGTAGGCTGAAGCAGAGTTATGAGTTAAAATTTCAAAATAAGTGATATATGTATATAATAAATAAACAGTAAGAAATCTGTTGCCGAATCACAGCTGCTGCATGATTTTTTCAAGGCCAATAGCAGAACCACTCAAAACAACAATAAACAATACTTTATTATTAATAAAATTTAATTTCGGAAAAAAAAAATAATAAACTTTACGAGATATCAGGAAACATTTTATAAAACAACAAGCTGTTTCTCATATTTTGTCTACCATTTCAAGGTAACTGGAGAACAACTTGCAACAAAATGGGAAATAATGTAACAGTAGCCTCAAATCCCATTACAAAATGGGCAATACATTTCAAAACAGCTTGTTATAAAAAAAATCATGATTATACTGATCAGCAACCAATTATGTTTTTGCATATTGTTCTGAAAAACACTGTAATATTTGGAATTCTAAGTAAATTAAGTTTGATAGAAAAGATCGGAATTCTCTTTCACAGGTCATCTCCATAGTCCCATAAATCTCAACCTGGTCAAATTTTCAAGTTCAATTAATCCTTTCAGTTGTATTGAATTTGTTTGTATTTTACACTTGGTAGCAATATTATTGTATGGTAGAACTTATTCGATGAAGCTTGTGCCTAGATATGGCTCTTTTACTGAATCTGTATGCTAATAGGATTGAGCAAGCAGGATAGGATTTCAGCTATCGTCTGGGATCCACATCAATCTCTCTTACCTCTTTGATCGTTTTTTTTTTTTTTGTCAGCTTAAAAATCCTAGAATTTTAGGGGGTTAAATAGCTTCAATTAGGCTGCAATCATATAGCTTAAATACTATCCACCCTGCTCATTCATGACAGTACATCAATTCAGAGCTCAGCATAAGTGCATGCCTCATGCAACTGAATATAGAAGTATAGATCAAACAAAAATTCACACAAAGTTTGGAATCCATGGGAGCATTATTAAAGAAAAAGACTGTAGCTTAATTTGTTGAATTAAAAGTTTGGTTAAAAAGTGCAAAGAAAAAAAAAAAATCAAAAAGCATATATTATCAGTAATAGTCATAACTTATATACATAGAGTCAATTCATATTAAAAGATAGATTGCCGTTAGGTTACATGCCAATTTGTCACGATTAACTATTACTTCTCAAAGGTCATTAGTGACAAACCTAGAACCAATTCAAAAATATACAATATAGGAATCTCTCTCCTTCACTCTTTCACAGGAAACAGTACAATTTTACTATGAACTGAGTACCTTAAGATCAAGCTGGACAAGCAATCAATTTGACCCAATATCTACTTGTAAAAATTTTTTCTAACAGGTAGCCTAACTCTAATCTATACTTCAGGTAGAAAATCAATATGTTCATAATGTTTATATGAAGATGGTCGGTATAAGTCTTTTTGACATTCCTGGTTTTCCCCTCTATTTCATCTTGTGATAACTGTATAATTCACATATACAGAATTGTCCAACAAAGACAGATATATGAAGAAAGAAATAGCACATCTTTTCCTATAATTCAGTATTCTACAAAATTATTGCACAGAAAGCTATATAATTTATTTCCTTTGATATTTCCATTGCTAATAGGAGCTTGACATAACTCTATAGTGCCTTGAGAGCCAAATAACTGAAATTTCTATAAGCAACTAAATAATAGAATAAAGAAGCTTACATCGTGGAGTATTCCTATAGCAAGGAAAGTTTCTCTGCAAACAGTTCAACCTTGGCAAAATGCTGCACAATGAAATATTTGTTATTCCCTAGTTAGATTAAAAAATATAAAAACAGTTTGTTCGAGCGTATAAGTGATACCACAGAAGCTTATGATGAAGATTAACGGAATAGTGGGATCAATACCTTATATTTGAGTTGTCAAATACAAAGTTGTTGGCCACTAGGTTCCTGCAAAATTCCATGTAGCAGTTACTCATGCATGCCTATGGTAACACATACTAAAGATGCAAAGACCACAAACATGATGCATATCTTATTTAACTTCAAGCCTGTCAAGAAATACGAGCTAATAACTAAGGTGTTATAAGCAAGTTACCATAGTACTATACAAGCAAATGTACACGCATTACGTAATAGAATATAAAAATAATATATCAAAGTTCAAAGTTAAAATATGACATATATCTCTTTTTATTCTTTCTATTCAATGCAACTTCAAGGGTGCAATAAATGCTTGTTGAGAATCAGAAAGGTAAGAAAATCAAAAATACATTTTTTCTTTACAAAAATAAATTGTTTAGTGGTATGAGGCACAGACAACCATATGAGACACAACACTGATACAACATGGACACATAGATACCATTATTCTTTTAAAAATTAGGACATGATGCCTGTATTGGTTGTGTTCTACTAATTTTTGTCAGGTTTACATCAGAGAAGTGTTAGTGCACCATATTATCTAATGTAGAATGCATCATTGTTCTTTTTCCCCTGGCGTAATAGAGCAATTCAAAATATTTCATGCTGTAATACAAACAAGATATAAGTGAAAAAATGCCATGTGCACTGCAATCATAAAGCTCAAAAGCAGAGCACTAAACCTATAAAATGAAGATCGGTAAATAAATTGGCATGATCTCAGAGACGTACAATTGTAGATTTGAGTTTACCCATGAAGGAAATCTTCCTGTAAGATGATTGTAAGATAAATCACTGCAAAAAAACAAATTAACAGGGATGAGAAGTTAAATAATTTACCGACTATTATTGATTGGTTGCCCAAAATAGAGAATCCCCATTTCCTCTTGAAGAAATAACAATGAGATATTCATTAATTCTGTGTTGAAATCTTTGTGATTAAAGTAAATATTGTGTTTCCTAGTTTAGGTTTATTCCTAATTAGTGTAAAGATTATGTTTCTTAGTTTAGGGATATTTTTCCTCTTGAAGAAATAACAATGAGATATTCATTAATTCTGTGTTGAATCTTTGTGATTAAGAGTAAATATTGGTGTTTCCTAGTTTAGGTTTATTCCTAATATAGTGTAAAGATTAAATGTTTCTTAGTTTAGGGATATTCCTATTTTTAGAAATACTTCCTTATAATGAAACAATTTTTGTAAACATATATAGTGGAAGTAGTATATAGTGGAGTAGAGGTTGAAAATATATCACAAATTGAAAGAAATAAAAACATATTCTTTCCTTTAATTTCTACATGGTATTAGAGCCATTGCCGTAAATTTTTCGGCAACGGTTTCGGTTTGAAATAGGGCTGAGATACACACGGTGCCGCCGGGAGTGGGAGTTGGCTGTCACCGCCCAGCTCAGAAGGAAGAGGGACCGCCGATCGGCCCTCCGTCCAAGTCGCGTCGCCGTCCGATCACGCGCGTGTGCACACGCGCCTCCAGAAGATTTCGGCCATTCTTCACGCGCAGGCACGTGCGGCTGTTTCCGGCGAGCTCCGTCGATGTTTCTTATTCCGACGAGCTCGACTTGTTGTGTTTGTGGCGATTTTTCCCCTACTGTTTCTTTTAGCACCAGTTTTTGTCATTTGGCAAAATTTTTTTTTTCGTTTTTCGGTGTTATTTCTGCCAACTGCTGGTTCCTTTCACACTTCTGTTTGAAATTTTTTTTTAATTTTGGACAGATGGGTTGACGGAAAGAAGGTGGATATAAGTTTTCACTCAGAGAAGTCCCTCACTTCAGATTAGTCCAAGTGAAGTTTTTAGATGGAACAAACCTCTGGGCTTGGTCTGCGATCTTGTTTATTATTTATTGAAGCAAGAAGGTTTGGCCAATGGATACCTTGATGGTGGAGCGGACTTAAATCCAGTTTCGATAAAAAAAAAAAAAAAAAAAAATCCGGGTTTTGACAACAAATGGAAATCCGAAAATCTCTTTATTATTGTCTTGGTTAATAAATTCCCTATGCAGCCAACTATTTCCCCGAAGGATATTTGCTTCTTGATACAGCTAAGAAGATATGGGATGCTGCTATCACAGACCGTATTCACAAACTTGGGAAACTATGCTCAAGAGGTATGAATTTTGCGACAGAAAAGTCATTGAACCAGAGGCAGGGAAGATCTGACCATCGCTCAGTTATTTTTGCGGAACTTAGTGGGTTTATGGCAGGAAACTAGATTATTATCAAGACTTTTCAAGCAAGATGTACTGATGAAAATGCGACTCAAGTTTGGAAGTTGATTGAAGTAGAACGTGTGTAATGATTTTCTGGCTGGCCTAAAATAGACGAGTATGGATCAGAATTCGAGTCCAAGTTCCTTTGGAAACCGAGATCCTTTTCCATCCCTTACGACAAGCATAACTCATTTGTACATCAAGAGGAGGAAACTAGAAGGAATGCTATGGTTCACAGATCTACATTGACAAAGCAGAGTTGAATTGGCTAAATTCTGTAAGAGAACATATCCAGGCTGCAAAAGAACAGTTCCTTCAGATAGAATCAATTTTTTTATTGCGGTAAGAACAGGCACACTAAGGAGTTCTGCTGGAAATTACATGGACGCCCAACTAAAGGGCGTGGAGGAAAGCGGATCAGTTCTTCTAGACCACAGACACACATATCTGATAGTGGAACTTTATCTGAGGAACCATCTACTGCTGAAAGCTTTTCTGATAAGGAGATTCAGTCCCTGAAACGATTATGGTCACAGCTTGATTAGTCCTCAACTCAAACTGCGGCCTCCAATTTTGTTAATTCAGGTAATGCTTTCCTTACCTTTCTTGCAAAAATTGCAAAACCCTCTTGGGTTATAGATTCAGGAGCAAATAACAGGAGCCCAAATAAACATACAACAGGCCTCTATAAAACATTTCCTCACATATTCTAAAAATTATCAAGGCCCAGACAAAATTCGCAATTGCGGATGGCTTCCTTAGTACCAATTGCTGGCACAGGTTCTAACTGGACTGTACTTCAATATTAAACTCTCCCATGTTCTTCATGTTCCCCAGATTCCTATTAATTTGTTATCTGTTAGCGTTAATCACAAAAGCACTTAATTGGCAAAGTTACTGTTTACTCCACGACTCATTTGTAATATTTCAGGACTGAATACGGGGAGAATGATTGGCAGTGGTAGCTTGGCGCGATGGATGTATCTGTTTGGATGAACGTTTGTCGATTTTCAAATTCCGGGTACCAGTCAAGCCCTTTGTTAGGACTTCTAGAAATCCTTTCCGATGAAGTTATTCAATGGCTATAGGGAGATTAGGACATCCCTCTTATTTTCTGTTTTAGGAACTTTATTTTCCCACTTTGTTCCGCTAAATGTGATTTTAATTCATTAGTATGTGAATGCTTGTGACTTGCCCAAACCACACCAAAGCCATTTCTTATTTCCTCCGATTAATAAAATAAAACTTTGATTCCTTTTGCTACTAATTTCATTTTGATGTTTGGGTCCTACTAAAACTGTCTCTCTTTTTTGGTTTTAATAGATGGTTTGTGACCTTTATTGAGATTTGTTGCCAACTAGATTTGACTTGGGTTTAATTTGATGAAAACAAAAAAATATAGTTTTTTTCGTGTTTTCAAGAATTTTCATAAATGATTTGTACTCAGTTTTGAAATTGCGCTATGTTAAAATCCTAAGAAACTGATAATGGTACTGAAGTACATGAATTGCCCGATTTTCGTACTATTATAGATTCTAATGGTATTAATCCATCAGGATCTAGTTGTGTCAATACTAAGTGCTGCAAATGGAGTAGGCAGAAAGGAAAAATAAGGGCATTTACTGGAAGTAGCTAGGTCCCCTTATGTTCACTATGAATCTTCCCAAACCCATTTTGGGGGATGCTGTATTTTGGACTTGCTGCTTACCTTATCAAATCGTATGCCTCGTTCGTATTTGAAATTTAAAACTCCATTAGAGGTTTTTCAGGAAAAAAACTCTCTATTGTACTCCCTAAAGTCTTTGGATGTGTTTTGCTTTGTTCATCAGAATGGTCTTAGCAAATTTAAGATCCCTAGAGCCTTGAAGTGTGGTGTTTGTTGGTTCTCTACTACCTCAAAAGAGATACAAGTGTTATCAATCCTTCTTCAGGAAATACTTTGTGAGTATGGATGTACTTTCGGGGTTTTGAATCTTATTTTTTCTTTGGCAGTCACCTCTTCAGGGGGAGATAAAATATCAGATGTAAGAGGTGATGGATGACATTTCTTTTCCAGGGGGAGATTCCCTGTAGACATAGATAGGAGATTCCTGTAGACATAGATAGTAAGAGAGAGCAACCACCCAAATCTCTTGGAAGATTGGATAGACCTGATTTGAAAACCTACACACGGCGGACTAATACAGATACAACCATGGAGCATGAAACCTCTGATCAACCGTCCTCTCCAATTTCGGTCCCTTAAGATACAGAAGAGCAAGAACTTGGTGAGTCTTCTTTAATTCCTGATGATTCTGATCCTAATCTTGAGTCCAGTCCTTCTGATAATGACCTTGATATTCCTATTGCTCTTAGAAGAGTTAGAACATGCACTAAACATCCTATCTCCCATTTCATCTCATACAATGCTCTGTCCCCTTCCTATAGAGCCCTTGTTTTGGTCCCTGTTTCTTTTGTTTCTATACCGAAGGATTGCAAGAGGCAATTACAGGATTCGGATTCAAAATGGAAGGCTGCAATGGTTGAGGAGATGAGAGCTTTGGCAAAAAATGAGACCTGGGATCTTGTAACTCCTCCACCAGGAAAGAAGCCAGTTGAATGTAAATGGGTGTTTATAATTAAACATAGGGCAGATGGTTCAACTGATAGGTACAAGGCTAGATTGGTAGCCAGAGGATTCAGCCAGATCTATGGTGTAGATTATCAGGAAACATTTGCCCCTGTAGCCAAGATGAACACAATCAGAATTTTGTTGTCTTGTGCAGTCAATCTTGAGTGGGAGTTACATCAATTTGATGTTAAAAATGCTTTTCTACATGGTGATTTGAAAGAAGAGGTGTATATGGAGATTCCTCCTGGATTTGTTCCTCCTGGATTTGATGATGGCAGAACCAGAGGAAAAGTTTGCAAGCTGAAGAGTCATTATATGGGCTGAAACAATCACCAAGAGCATGGTTCAAAAGGTTTAGTAAAGCTATGCTTTCTTTTGGGAATATCCAGAGCGATGCTGATCATACTTTGTTCATTAAACATCACGAAGGTAAGATCACATTGCTTATTGTTTATGTTGATGATATAGTGATGACTGGAAATAATGAAGAAGAAATGACTCACTTGATGACTCACTTGAGAATTTTGTTAGCTAGGGAGTTTTGAGATTAAGGATTTGGATAAAGTTGAGAATATATTCCTTGGGATAAGAAAGTTGCTGGTCAGAAAAAAGGGATTTTTATTTCTCAGGAAAGTATATCCTTGATTCTCCTTAAAGAAACTGGTATGTTGGGATGAAAACCTGCAGAATCACCTATTGAAGCCAATCATAAGCTTCAAGCTGGAGTGGAAAGTTCAGTTGATGTTGGCAGGTATCAGAGACTGATCAGGAGATTGATTTACCTTGCCCATACTAAACCAGATATTGCCTATGCTGTAATTTTAGTGAGTCAGTACATGCATGACCCTCCTGAGTCTCACTTAGAAGTAGTGCATCGGATTCTAAGATATTTAAAATCAGCTCCAAGTAGAGGACTTTTATTTTCTAAACATGGCCATTTAACAATAACAGGCTATACAGATGCTAATTGGGCTGTTCCCTTGATGACAGAAGATCAACCTCAGGTTATTGTGTTTTTGTTAGAGGAAACCTTGTCACTTGGAGAAGCAAGAAGCAGGTTGTTGTTGCAAGGTCCAGTGCAGAAGCAGAATATAGAGCTATGGCATAGGGAATATGTGAACTCCTATGGTTGTGCAGAATAATAGAAGAATTAAAGTTGGTTGAAACAATAAATATATCCTTGTTTTGTGATAGTAAAGCAACCATCAGTATTATGAATAATCCAGTCCAGCATGATTGAACTAAGCACAAAGAGATTGATCGTCACTTTATAAAAGAGAAGATGGTTGAAGGTCTTATAAATGTCTCCTATATAGCTTCAAAAGAGCAACTAGCCGATGTTTCACAAAGGGTTTGAATAGCAAATTGTTTCATCCTTTAGTTTGCAACTTGGGCATGAATAATATCTTTACACCAACTTGAGGGGAAGTGTTGAAATCTTTGTAATTAAAGTAAATATTATCTTTCCTAGTTTAGGTTTATTCCTATTTAGATTACTTCCTATACTGAGGGATATTCCTATTTAGTGTTTCCTAGTTTAGGGATATTCCTATTTAGATTACTTCCTATATTGGAACAATTTTTTTATATATATAGTGGAGTAGAGGTTGAAAATATATCACAAATTGAAAGAAATAAAAACATATTCTTTCCTCTAATTTCTACATTCTGATTTGTAAAGAAGAAAATAAGAATATGAGTCTTGAACATATCATCTGCAAAATAACTTTTCTTCTGAATTTGTGAATTAAATCCGACACGAAGTATGCATTGTTGTCTTGCTTTATCACGCGAGAATGGTAGAATAAGAAATCTATCTACTGAGAAATATTATGTGCATGGACATTGATGTAAGGTGAAGAACCAAAAATTGCACATCAAAGTTTCAAAAGCCAATTGTTATTTCAGACTCTTTCACAAAAGAACTAAATAAACATAATATATTTCTATCTAGGAGAGAACTAAGCATAGTATGCAACTCCATAAACATAATTCTAAAGGACATATTAGGAGTATGACATCCCAGCAAATAGCAAGAAAA
The DNA here is from genome assembly GCF_014843425.1 of Jatropha curcas. The sequence continues at coordinate 3,487,094 of NW_023591140.1, read as the reverse complement.
TTGCAGCCAACATTTCCTGCAAATGTATTTGCATCAATACATCATTATGGATCGATTTCCAATTATACATTTTTGAGTATCAAAGACCAATATTGCTGATCATATGTAAAAGATCAAACTGGCACAAATACGAAAAGATATTTAGAATACAAATTCATATATGCAAAAGAAAAGGCACAAGGTAACAAGTTAGAAAGAGATGAAGATTGGAGGGAAAGAAATGATATCACATCAGTTTGCTCTATGTTACAGTTTTCTGCAAAGGGAAATGAAAATACATTCACTATGGCATCTTCTTTGGCATAAAGACTTACATAGTTTGAAGAATACCACTCTTCTCATTAGGTAGGGCTCCAGACAGACTATTATTTCCAAGAAATCTGGCCATTTTATAATGGTGCGGGACAAAAAAGAAAAAAATGTCAAGTGAATAATAATAGTATATGACTTAAAATAGATTTAGAATCCTATAACACAAGTGATTTAATCAACAAAGATGATGGATTGACTGATATTTACAGGAACTCAAGAGAGCTCATACTGAACAAAGCACTTGGAATTTCTCCTGTTAAGTTGTTGAAGCTTAAATCCCTGCAAGGCAGATCAACAATAATGAGAAGAAAAACAACTAAAGAAATAGGGTAATTTCAAGATCGGCTTTTGCAATTGAGATTATGTATAACTTACAATGTTTTCAACACTCGGAATTCTCCAATATTAGGTGGGATCGTACCCGTGATCAATGCATTCCTCAAATTCCTTTGAATAAAAATGAGCAGTTGGTATAAGGACTTTGTGCACAAAGAAAAGGTTGTAAGAGATCATAAACTTACAAGTCAGTCAAGTTCTTCATATTCTTGATAAAATCAAGCGTAGAGCTCACATTGGATAAATCACTGACTCTTCTGCATGGTTATGTGTGCACATGTTACTAAAACTGGTTTTCTTTTAGATGCAGGCATACATATGAATATGTGCACTTATGTGTGTATTTGAGAGAGAGAAATTACTCACAAAGAACTCAATGAGACCAATTTAGAAAAGGTAGATGGAATTGGACCTTCAAAAGAATTGCCCTGAAGTCTCCTGAGGAAAAATTAGAGGATCAATAAACGAAGTTATTCCTTGTAAGTAGAATTTGCAAAATGTAAATAGACTTTACAAAACCTTAAAAATAGAGAAAATTTTGAAGTATTTTAGCTTACAATGTTGTAAGCTGAGTCCAATTCCCAATGAAGTCTGGTATCTTGCCTGTGAAAGGATTGTCGAATGCCCACCTAATATATTGACAAGTTAGAGTAAAGGCGTGTCCATGTAGAAATGAGAATCTAACAGCCAAAGATATACATAGAATGGTTTTGCCTTACATGATTCTCAGCCTTTTGAGGTTGGCAAATGTCGAGGGAATTTCACCACTTAATCCGCAACTGTTAATGTACCTATAAAATCCACAAATCAGATGTTCTTAACTTCATATGATTTATATATTAACATGTTTGCAGACACGAATATAAAAACAGAAAGGAAGAGAAGTGTGAGTTTGGAATTTACATTTGCTCAAGCTTGACTAAATTACCCAGTTCTGGAGGGAGTGTTCCAGTGAAATCATTTACACCAATAGAGCTGTTTACCACAAAAGATATTTTCATAAGACTCATTCAAACCAATAACACATACTATGTGTATAAACCCATAGCAAATGTCCAAAAGAGTAATGATTGTTGAAACACAAATGGAAGGATTTTAAAATAAGAGCAATACTCAATTTAATTAGACAGCCAATTAGAGTCCTCAAGTGATTTATCCAGCACGAAAGGAAGTTCAAACATAAATGCTACAGCTTAATATTTTCAAATGATTGTCTTTGGTTCATAACTAGAGCGATGAAAGGAAGAGTTTGGGTAGACCTGATGTTCAAATCTAGCTGATAAAAATCTGCACACTGCAAACATCAAGTTTTTGTTTCCTTTTCCTTTTTTTTTTTTTTTTTAAATCAAAGTCAGGGGTGATTTCAATGCCTATATTTCTCTGGCAATGCTACAAAATCTAACAGACATAAGAATATTGCCAAACAGTTTGCTATGTTCTACAAAGATCTGAACCCACAAAACAGAGCAATACCACAGAAGCAAATCCAGAACATCAGAGTGAAGACCCTAAAAACTGTATGATATTAAGACACTCGGGAGTCTCACTTAGAAGCTGTGCATCGGATTCTAAGATATTTAAAACCAGCTCCTGGTAGAGGACTTTTATTTTCTAAACATGGCCATTTGACAATAACAGGCTATACAGATGCGGATTGGGCTGGTTCTCTTGATGATAGGAGGAGATCAACCTCAGGATTATGTGGTTTTTGTTGGAGGAAACCTTGTTCACATGGAGAGCAAGACGAAGAAGAGTTTGTTGTTTGCAAGGTCCAGTGCAGAAGAAGAATATAGAAGCTATTGGCACAAGGAGTATATGTGAACTCCTTATGTTTGCGCAGATTAATGAGATTAAAGTTGGGTTGACACAACAAATTATCCTTGTTTGTGATAGTAAGAGACATCAGTTACGATGAATATCCAGTCTAGATTCGACACGTAAGCACATAGAGATATCGCCAACTTTTATAGAAGAGGATAGTTCTGCCTTATAAATGGTCTCGTTATATAGCTTCAATAGAGACAACTAGTCGATGTTTTCCGAAGGGTTTTGAATAGCAAACTGTTTCATCCTTTGGTTGCAAAGTTGGGCAGTGAGTAATATCTATGCTGAGTAATATCTATGCACCAACTTGAGGGGGAGTGTTGAAATCTTTGTAATTAAAGTCAATATTGTCTTTCCTAGTTTAAGTTTATTGTCTTTCCTAATTTAGGTTTATTCCTATTTAGATTTCTTCCCATATTGGAACAATCTTGTGTATATATATAGTGGTGTAGAGATTGAAAATATAACACACAATAAAAAGAAATTCGAAATATTCCTTCAACACCCAGGCTTGCCTACCAGTGTCCCACAAGAAATAGTAGATGATACCACTGGGCCGGTACTTGAAAACACAGGACAGTCTACTAAGCTAGGTGAGCCTCAATCTGACTCCTCGCCTAATATTCCTGAGGTAAGTATCTTTGATTCGGAATTACATTTTGAATCTGCTTCCGCTGTAGAATATTATAACGAAAATGTTGTTCCAGAAGTGATTATAGCAGACACAGGAGAAATATGTCTTACCCCCCAGGAGTACTTGTGTTATACCATCGAAGTGATATGAACCAGAATATGAACCACGCGCATCAAGATATCTCATGACCAATTTGGTCAGGGGGAGTCTATCAAAGAAAGCCAAGGTATTCAAAACAATCTTGTATTCCGAAGAGATTCCCCGAACAATACAAGAGGCCCAGCAGACTGAAAAATGGAGACAATCTATGAAAATTGAAATGGATGCATTAAAAAGAAATGGGACATGGGAAAAGTGCCAGTTGCCTACAGGAAAAAGGCTGTTGGGTGCCGATGGGTATATACTGTGAAACACAAAGCAGATGGGACAGTAGAGCGGTTTAAGGCTCGACTGGTAGTCAAGGGCTATACTCAAACATATGGGATTGATTATTCTGAGACCTTCTCTCCGGTAGCCAAGCTTGATACAATTCGAGTGCTCTTCTCCGTGGCAGCAAACCTGGATTGGCCGTTACACTAGTTTGATGTAAAAAATCCCTTTCTCCATGGAGATCTCAAGGAGGAAGTATATATGGAGGCTCCACCAGGTTTTTCAGACAGTTTCCAGAAGAATGAGGTCTGTAGATTAAAAAAGGTGCTATATGGGTTGAAACAGTCTCTGAGGGCATGGTTTGGAAGATTCACTATAGCTATGAAGAAGTACGGGTATAGGCAGAGTAACTCCGACCATACCCTGTTCTTGAAGAAGAGGGGAGATTTGGTGACATGTCTAATCATATATGTAGATGATATGATCATCACCAGAAGTGAGACTATAGAAATTAAAAAGCTCAGAGATCAATTGTTTCAGGAGTTTGAGATGAAAGACCTAGGAGGGCTGAATTACTTTCTTGGGATTGAGGTACTAAGGTCAAAAAGGGGTATTTTCATTTCACAGAGAAAATACATTTTGGATCTACTAGATGAGACTGGTTTAGTGGACTGCAGACAAACTGAGAAGCCTATGATTGTGAACTATGGGCTACAGATGATCGATGGAGCAGAATCTGCTGACAGAGAACAACACCAACACCTGGTGGGAAAATTGATATATCTTTCACATACTCGGTCAGATATAGCTGATGCAGTTGGAGTCATTAGCCAATTCATGCATAAGCCTCAGAAGGAATACATGGAGGCAACTCTACGATTTGTAAGGTACTTGAAGGGTTCACTAGGGAAAGGAGTGTTATTTCAGAAGCATGGCCACTTACATATCCAGGGACATACTGATGCAAATTGGGCAGGAAATCTTGTAGATAGGAGGTCAACATCAGGGTACTTTACTCTGGTTGGAGGCAATCTAGTGACTTGGAGAAGTAAGAAACAGAAGGTAGTGGCTCTCTTAAGTGCTGAGGCCGAGTTTAGAGAGACAGCTCGTGGATTGACCGAAGTATTGTGGCTAGGGAAATTGTTAGCAGAGATTGGTTTTCCAATTCGAAGCACTTGTCAATTGATGTGTGATAATCGAGCCGCGATTAGCATTTCGGAGAATCCAGTGCAACATGATCGCACTAAGCATGTTGAAGTTGACAGACACTTCATCAAAAAGAAGCTCGAAGAAGGAATTATTAGTCTTCCATTTTTGAGATCAAATGAGCAACTGGCAGACATTCTGACAAAGGCTGTACCAGGACGAGTCTTTGATGAGGTTCTTGGCAAGTTGGGTGTCAAGTGATCCGACAACTCAACTTGAGGGGGAGTGTTAGAATTAAGGAAAGAAGCATGGTTTGGGGATCGTGATTTGATCCTAGAATCAAGCCTTTGACCCTATCTCTAAGATTATTTCCTATTCTAATTATTGTAATAGCTATATAAGAATCGTATAATAGAAGATGTAGTGTGAGTGTTTTTTACATTTACAACAATCATAAGCCTTCTATATTTAATACTTAAGATATACCAACCACGAGAATTCATTTATAAATTATTCTTATTATGAAATTTATTAAATCAAATGAATTTCAAATTCATTTATTTTAAACACAATGAATTATGAGGCTTAAATGCAGAGAATGTGAATCTTACAATAAGGTTAGCTCCTTAAGGTTTCCAAGTTCCTTTGGAATGGTCCCAGAAAATGCATTTTGAGCAATTGACCTAATCATATGAAACAAAATAAAGTCACTTGGAGATCCAAAACAGTAAAAAATTAATAATAATAATAATAAGAAGAAGAAGAAGAAGAAGAAGAAGAAGAAGAAGAAGAAGTTACCACTTGACTAGTATGTAAAACCAACATGAGATCATATAAAGCATTAATACAGTATTCTTGCTACTTTTCCTATAGTGGGCATTACATTCTTTACCACAACAATATGAATGATGACTTGAATTTTAATGATCTGTACTTATGAAACTATTTGAGCAAAATATATCTTTTATAGAATTCTTTTTTTTTTTTTTTTTTTTTTTATGATCTGTACTATATGAACACTTATTTGATGAAAATATATCTTTTATAGAATTCGTTTTTTTTTTTTTTTTTTTTTTTTTGTATGCAAAATTTTATAGACTTTATTATACAACATATTGAGATTTTACGAAACTGATAACATGTTTTCCTGAAGGAAAAAAAATAATGAAAGAACTATAAAGCAATTTAAAATATTCGTTGAGCCCAAAAAAGAAAAGGGAACTAGGAAATACTTATTTGTTCCATTCTACGGCAATTCTAATATCTTGCACTTTCACCAATATGCTCTTACTAATACTTGCTCTTTTCCTCACCCATGAACAAGAATAATTCTATCATTAGTGATTTTGCCAAGCCACTATACACAAAACCTTCACACGTTTATGCACACTACACTTTGCATAACTACACAAACACAAGGAGATTAGCACTCCTTTATATCCAATACCATTTATCATGTCAATGACCAATAAATCCACATCCTAATGACTCTCACCCCATTAATGAAAACCCAATTCAAACCAACTAGAAACTCAAGTCCATTTTGGACTTTGCAATTCTTTTTCTACTTCTTCTATTTCTTTTCATAAAGTAATTCAAATATGGGTTGGACCCATTAACTCGACAACCCCCCCCCCCCCCCCCCCCCCTTCTAAACCCATGGAGATGATGTGGTTACTTCAATTTCTTCACCCCCCCCTCTAACCCATGGAGAGATGTTGGTTACTTCAATTCTTCATTTAAAACACGTAACATTATGTCTTCTATTATCTTCCCAACAAAAGATGCAATTCCCATGCATTTATTTTTCTTCTTTAAAATCCTTGTTGTCATTCATTGACTTCACTGCATTCTAACTTTGAAAGATGCTTCCTTCTAAAAAACTCTTAACTTTTTATTACCATCAAATTTTTCACTCCCCCGTTTTTTACACTATATATGAACCATCCACATGTCACCAAAGCACATTGCTTGTACCAACAGAAGTTTTGTTCAAATCATTCTTGAGTACCTATGCATTAGGCTTGCATATAAGATCACAAGCTTTTCTACTTGCAACCATTAGGCACCCTTCAATGAGCTTCCGTCCTCCACCAATAAAATTTTTATAAAAACCTACAATATCTAGCACAAGTTGAGAGCAAATTATCATGCAAACCTGGAACATGTCTTACATCGTTGAATGTCACTATATAGCCAAAATTAGTTTTAATTTTCACATCACTAATTTCTATTTTACTTGCTTGAATTTCCCATTTTTATAGCGCCAAAGTCGCCCTCTTTGTACACAGCGAAGAACTCTTTCACAGGAATAGTATGACCGAAGCTGCTGAGTCTGCAAGCCACTCTACACCTGGCTCAACATGTTCAAGATTATTCTATACAACTAAAACAACTATTACATCCTCCTTCTCACCAGCATCGGTCATAGAAATTGTGGTAGTATCATATCCTCTTTATACCAAATTCAAATATGGGTTGGATCCATCAACCCAACATTAAATATATTATTTATAGAAGAAAAAAGGAGAAAATATATATATTCCAATCCCTTACTATTTACCTTATTGAGAAATCACATTTAATTTAAGCAATATATAAGAAAAGTCAGAAAAATTGACAAAGTTAACTAATGTAGAATAAGATACCTATTTATATGATATATATGTCAAACTTTAAAATGTTGATCATCTAATGTCCTTGTAAGAGCTTCTATACTTACAGAGTCTTTAATGATGTTAAATTTCCAATAAATGCAGGCAAGGGACCCGTGAAGTAATTTCTGTCAATTTTCCTGCCAAATTGATTCAAAAAAAAAAAATCATGTGTTTGTTTGTGTGCGTGTGTATATATATAACTGTAAAGCTTAGAAGGATTGTGCAATATGCAGCCATATCACTCAATTTTACTGAAAGTGAGTTCTCTTATGCAAAAGAGAGAAAGGGAGAAGGGAATGAGGGTGGCAAAATAACAATAACGAGTGTCATCAATTTTTTTAAATGGCAATTAACTATTAATTCGGTATATGAGTAGGTCCATACACTAGGAGTAGGCAAGTATTTTCCAACCCAAATAACCGAAGTTTGGTTACCCTAACAGTGAACTCACAAGTTAAGAGTTAAGATTTGAAATAACCAAATCCAAAACAACCCTCTATAATTTATTCATTCTTAATAAGAAAAAGATAAGTCCCATTCCATTCAAATATGTCCATTTCTTCTGTAGTTACATGCTGCCCATAGGTGACATTTTTTTTTTTTTTTGTTCACAAATTGCTTTTTAGTAAATGCAATGACTTTTTGTTGGTTCATTTACTAAATTAGAAAGTATATTTGAAAGTACAATAATATGTTGCATATTCACACTTAAAAACAATGTCTCTACCTTACTAATATAAATATTATTTTAGGAAAGAATATTGAAAATATTTTAGTAATTTCATCAAAGACTTTTATACTCCATTGCAACTAAACATGAAGATTTTATATATTTCCTCCAAAAAGTTGAACTTGCCAATTTCACTTCTTGCTAACAAATAGTACAACAAGCATAACCAAAATGAAATGCAGAAAGAATCCTCACAGAAAAATTAGATGTTTCAAAACTAGAAGTGTTTCTGGAATCACCCCTCGTTTGTTCAGATTATACACCCTCCTGCAAATTAATTAAACAAGAATTAACAAAGAAAATATTTTTCTTTTTCAAATGAATAATAAAAAGATATTAAAATAGGGGATCAGGTAGAATTTTATTTGATGTCTAATACACTAGGAATAAGCAATTAATCAATTATATATTAGACTTCCAATAATATTTCAATTTAATTAACGACATTCTTACATGTACTAAGCTATTAAACCAGAAAAATATAAGGATGAAGATAGTTGGCCAAAATCAAATGAGAGATTCACCACCAATTGAAAACTAACAAGATAAAACCCATTAAGTTTGGCTTGACTAATGCACTTTAACATTATTTCAAATAAACTTAGGAACAACCTCACAATTTTGTGAGCAAGGTTAGTAACAATCAAATATTTAAGAACTCTTATGCTTTGTTTAGATGGAGCGTTGTTGGGGGTTTTTGAAGGTAAAGAAAAGTAAGCTTAAGTAACTCTTATGCTTTGTTTTTAGGAAAAGGGTTTGAAGGAATGGGAAGTTTTTTTGAAGATTTCAAACACCAACCAACCAAGTGCCCACCCCAAAAAAGAACCAAAATTTTCAACCCACCAAATTGGAGGTTAGGGAGAATTAAAACTTTTAGTTTCCCATACTATCCATGAATACCTATTAAAAACCACCCCCCTTTGTATTTTTTTTTTCTTAGTAAAAGTTTTTATTTAATTTCCTTGAAAATTTAAGTTAGGAAGAAATTTATAAATTAATGTTTGATAAAAAATATAGTTCTAACAAATTTATATATCTAAAAATAATAATTTTACTAAATTTCATTTATCTTACCTTCCTTCCAAGCATAAAAAATATCATTACCTTCCATTGGTTGTGTTTGGTAACATAGCGTTTGAACTAGCTTTTAGAAGTTAAGGTAGCATTTTATAAAAAGTCAACTCATGTAACGATTAACTTTTAAGGTAGCGTTTTATAAAAAGTCAACCCATGTAACGATTAGCTTTGAGCATTTTTGAAAAACTACTCAAACAACTAATAGCTAAACGCATAGTTATTAAAGGCGAGCCTGAAGGCTCAAGGGCTTGCGCCTCAACAGTCCTGAGGCGCGCGACTTCACTTAGGCTATCGCCTCTAGGAAGAGGCGTGTGCCTTTTTGTACCTCTGTTGTGCCTAAGGCTTGAGAAAGGCGTGCCTTTCTATTTTTTTGTTTTTTTATAGAACAAGTCACCGAGGGCTTTTTTCAATATAAAGCTATCTAGCCAACATCAGCTTACACAAAATAAATAAATCAATATAAAAAAAAAATGCAACAAAAAACTAGTGATGTACTTTGTGATCCAACCTCTACTACTTCAACTAGCAATTACCTCTGCAATCTAGTCTTTAGCCCCATTCCATACAGATATAACTCTTTCAATTTTTCTACCTATATTTGCTTTCTATTTCTTTTCTTTTTTTCATTTTTTTCATTATACTCTTTTCTGTCTTGACTCCATATCTTAAAATATAACTTGTCATGTTGCCATTTTTTTCTGATTTATGTGTGTTTCTTTCTATGTTTTCTACTTTTTCTCTTTTTTTTTTTTTTTATATAACTTGTCATGTGCCCATTTTTTTCTGATTTATGTGTGTTTCTTTCTATGTTTCTAACTTTTTCTCTTTTTTTTTTTTTTGTTGATTGATATCTTAAAATATATTTTTCAGGTTTATGTTGATTGATATCTTAAAATATATTTTTCAGGTTTATGTATTTTATTCTTTTTTTTTTTTTTTTTTTTTGCGCCTCACTTCACTCAGGCGCGTGCCTTCGCCTGGAGGCTAGCGCCTAGGCTCCAACAGCCCTTTGCGCCTTAGTGCGACTTTAATTACTATGGCTAAACATTACTAAAACAACTAACAGTTAACAAAACAACTAATTTTGCCGAACAAACCTATTACCATGACAAAACTTACCTTGTCGTATCTTACATTACCTTAATAAACCTTCCTGCACCCATCCAAATAAATCATTTAAGATTTATGTGTATTTTAGATTGTATTTTCACTAAATTTATAACATGTCCCACCAAATTTCTAGTATACTCTTCGTTTTACTTAGTTTTTAGTTTTCAACTTTGATAGTCACTTTTAAGTGAAGTTTGATTTCTTTGAAGAGTTTAATTTGTAAAATATTCTAGGATCGTTAATAAAATATATGAAGCATAAATAATTGCTCTCTACTTATATTTAATCATTGCGGCCTTCAAATATGATTTATGATGAAAGTTTTATCATCTAAATATGAAACAATTTTTTTCACAATGTTTAACTTCCTTAATCATATAATAAGGTCTTCAAATCATAAATGGCGAAAAAAGTCACCTTGAAATTTACGTTTATTTTTATAATTGAAAGAAAAAAGAAAATTAAAAACAAAAAGTTATAAGATTATGTAGGATTATACTCCTCTCTCCCATATAATAATAATTTCTTTCTAAATAATAAAATTCGCAATTCATAGAAGGAACTAATTTGTTACATATGTAGCTATTAAGGAAACTTAGGAAACAAACATCAAATAGAGAAAAGAAAATGCATTTTATAATTTAAAAAACAACTAGCAACTGAATTAGTAACACAATAGTCAAGTGCCTAACCCGTAAAGCAAAAGTCATGAATCGTAAGATTCTTATTATTTTTTTCTATATCTTATCCTTGAATTAAGGGGAAAAATATGTTTTTAAATGAAAAATAAATGTTAGGGCCACATTGTCGCAAATAAACACAATTCTTGGCTCCTCACTAGTTATGATTACGATTATTGTAAAATGCAAAGTTATGCCATCATCAGTAGTTTTACATGTTAAAACTATTTGGTTCACAGAAATAACTTACTCGTTACAGATATTATTCATATTTATTTTATGTTATTTTGTTGCTATACTAAAAACAACAGTTGTAAATCATTTCCTAACCTTAAGTGTACATTGGAAAATAATAATGTTCATGATAGATAAAAAATAAATGGGCCAATAAATACTTTATTTTTTTTTCTATATATACTTAAATATGAATTAGAAAATTTTTGTTGTGGTCAACAACCATTAGGGTTCAATTAAACATGCTAGAGCAATATGCTAATTGGATGTATGCCTATGCATATCTTCCTTTCTTTTTTATGAGCTTGAAATTTTATTAAAATTATTGTTGAAATCTTTGTAATTAAAGTCAATATTGTCTTTCCTAGTTTAGGTTTATTGTCTTTCCTAGTTTAGGTTTATTCCTATCTAGATTATTTTCTATATTGGAACAATCTTGTGTATATATATAGTGGTGTAGAAATTGAAAATATAACACACAATAAAAGAAATACAAAATATTCTTTCAACATGGTATCAAGCCATTGCCATGAATTTTTTCGGTGACAGTTTCGGTTTCCGAGTGGACTGACATACACACAGTACCGACCGGAGTAGGAGTTGATCATCACCGCCCGGCTCAGAAAGAAGCGCGACCGCCGATCGGCCGTCCGTCCAAGCCGCGTCGCAGTCCGATCACGTGCGTGTGCACACGCGCCTCCAGAAGCTTCTGGCCGTTCTTCACGCGCCGGCGCGTGCGGCTATTTCCGGCAAGCTTCGTCGATGTTTCTTGCTCCGGCGGCCTCGATTTGATCTGGTGATTTTCCGTTGCTGGTCCTTCAGCACCAATTTTGCTTTTTTGCAATTTTTTTCCTTTTTTGGTTTATTTCTACCGCTGCTGGTTCTTCGCCACTGCCGCTTAAAATTTTTTTTTCTGACAATATGTGTGACGAAAAAAAGGTAGATATGGGTTTCCACTCAGAGAGCCCCTCTCTGCAGATTAGTCCGGTGAAGGTAGATGGAACGAACTACCTGGCTTGGTCTCGGTATTGTTTATTATTCATTGAAGCAAGAGGTTTGCAAGGATACCTTGATGGTGGCGCAACTAAACCAGTTTCGACAAATACAGGCTTAACAAATGGAAATCTGAGAATTCTCTTATTATGTCTTGGTTAATAAATTCTATGCAGCCAACTATATCCCGAGGCTATTTGCTTCTTGATACAGCTAAGAAGATATGGGATGCCGCTTCATAGACGTATTCGCAAACTGGAAACTATGCTCAGAGGTATGAATTGCTAAGAAGATATGGGATGCCGCTTCATAGACGTATTCGCAAACTGGAAACTATGCTCAGAGGTATGAATTGCGATAGAAAGTTCATGAAAACAAGCAGGGAGATCTGACTATCGGTCAGTATTTTGCTAAATTTAGTGGGTTATGGCAAGAACTAGATTATTACCAAGACTTTCAAGCCAAATGTACTGATGATGCCACTCAAGTTCAAAAGTTGATTGAAGTAGAACGTGTGTATGATTTTCTGGCCAGCCAAAACAACGAGTATAATCAGATTCGAGTCCAAGTTCTTGGAAGAGATCCTTTTCCATCCTTGCGACAAGCATATTCATTTGTACAACAAGAAGAGACTTGGAGGAAAGCTATGGTTCACAGATCTACAATTGATAAAGCAGGGTTGATTGCTAATTCTAGAAGAGAACATATACAAGCTGCCAAGAACGGTTCTTCAGACAGAGATCAATTGTTTTGTGACTATTGTGGTAAGAACAGGCACACTAAGGAGTTCTGCTGGAAATTACATGGACGCCCATCTAAAGGGCGTGGAGGAAAGCGGGTCAGTTCTTCTAGACTGCAGGCACACATATCTGATGGTGGAGCTTTATGTGAGGAAACATCTACTACTGGTAGCTTTTCTAATAAGGAAATTCAGTCCCTGAAAGTCCCTGAAACGATTGTTGTCCAAACAAGCTTGATTTCCTTCATCAACTCAAGACTTGCATAGCTTTCTAATTTTTTGTTAATTCAGGTAATGCTTTTCTTACCTTTCCTTGCAAAGAATTGCAAAACCCTCTTGGGTTTATAGAATTCAGGAGCAAATAAACATAACAACAATGCTCTATAAAAACATTTCCTCACATATTCTATATATCAAGGCACAGAAAAAATTCGCATTGGCGGAATGGGCTCCTTAGTACCAATTGCTGGCAACAAGGTTCTAATTAGCTGGACTTCCAATATTAAACTCTCCTCTGTTTCTTCATGTTCCTAGATTCCCTATTAATTTGTTATCTGTTAGCTAAATCACAAAAGAACGCTTAATTGCAAAGTACCTATTACCATGCTACTCATTGTATATTTCAAATGGAACCTGAAACACGGAGAACGATTGGCAGTGGTAAGCGTGCTCGGAGCGCCGATGGATTCTATCTATTGGATGACGTTGTTTCGTTTTTCAAATTAGGGTACCGGTCAAGTTTTGTTAGGAAACTTTCAACTTCTAGAAATCCTTCCCATGAAGTTATTCAATGGCATAGGAGATTAGGACATCCCTCTTTTTCTGTTTTAGGACGTTTATTTCCCACTTTATTTCCTAAGTGTGATTTCGATTAATCAGTATGTGATGCTTGTGAACTTGCCAAACACACCAGGCATTCTTATTCTCCAATTAATAATAAAAGCTTGATTCATTTTGCTACTATTCATTCTAAGTATGGGTTCCTACTAAAAATGTCTCTTTCTGGCTATAGGTGGTTTGTGACCTTTATTGATTATTGCACTAAATCGACTTGGGTTTATTTGATGAAAACAAAAAATGAAGTTTTTTCGTGTTTTCAGAACTGCCATAAAATGATTTGTACTCAGTTTGATGCGCATGTTAAAATCCTACGAACTGATAATGGTACTGAATGCATGAATGCAGTTTTTCGTACCTATTTAGATTCTAATGGTATTATACATCAAACTAGTTGTGTCAATACTAGTGCTCAAAATGGAGTTGCCGAAAGGAAAAATAGGCATTTATTGGAAATAGCTAGGTCTCTCATGTTTACTATGAATCTACCCAAACCATATTGAAGCGATGCTATTTTGACCACTGCTTACCTTATCAATCGTATGCCTCTTCGTATTTTAAATTTTCAAACTCCATTAGAAGTTCTTCAAGGAAAAAACTCTTACATTGTACCTCCTAAAGTCTTTGGTTGTGTTTGTTTTGTTCATCAAAATGGTCTGAGCAAATTAGATCCTAGAGCCTTGAAGTGTGTGTTTGTTGGTTACTCTACTACTCAAAAAGGATACAAGTGTTATCATCCTCCTTCTAGAAAATATTTTTGGAAAATATTTTTGTTGAGTATGGATGTTTTACATTTCGGGAATTCGATCTTATTTTCCTTCCCAATCAGCCTCTTCAGGTGGAGAAATATTCAGGGATGGAAGAGGTGATGGGATCGAACATTCATTTCCAGGGGGAGTTTCCTGTAGACAATACAGTAGGGAGAGGAAAACCCCCAAAACCTCTAGAAAGATTGGAATTGAGACCTGATTTAGAAAAACCTACACACGGCGACTAATACAGATTACAACCATGGAGCATGAGAACCTCTGACTTCGACCGTCTTCTCCAATTTCAGGCTCTGAAATACGAGCCCGAACAAGAAACTTGGTGAGTCTTCTTTAATTCCTTGGATGATTCTAATCCTAACTTTGATTCCAGCCTTCTGACAATGACCTTGATATTCCTATTTCTCTTAGAAAAGGAGTTAGAACATGCACTAAACCATTCCCATCTCCCATTTCATCTCCTATACATGCCTCTGTCCCCTTCCTTATAGACGCCTATTTTTTGTCTGTTTCTTCTGTTTCTTATACCGCAGTTGCAAGAGGCATTACAGGACTCAACAATGAAGGCTGCAATGGTTGAAGAGACGAAGAGCTTTTGGCCAAAAAAAAACGAACATGGGATCTTGTAACTCCTCCATCAGGAAAAGAAAGCCAGGAAAGAAGCCAATTGGATGTAAATGGGTGTTCACAGTTAAACATAAGGCAAATGGTTCCATTGAGAGGTACAAGGCCAAATTGGTAGCAAGAGGGTTCAATCAGACCTATGGAGTTGTTTACCAGGAAACCCCTGTAGCCAAGATGAATACAATCAGAATTTTATTGTCTTGTGCAGCCAATCTTGACTGGGAATTACATCAATTTGGTGTTAAAAACGTTTTTCTACATGGTGATTTGAAAGAAGAGGTGTATATGGAGATTCCTCCTGGATTTCATGATGACAAGACCAGAGGAAAAGTTTGCAAGCTAAAGAAGTCATTATATGGGCTAAAGCAATAACCAAGGGCATGGTTTGAAAGGTTTAGTAAAGCTATGCTTTCATTTGGTTACATTTAGAGCGATGCTGATCATACTTTGTTCATTAAACATCATCAAGGTAAGATCACATTGCTTATTGTTTATTTTGATGATATCGTGATGACTGGAAATAATGAAGAAGAAATGACTCGAGAAATTTGTTAGCTAGGGAGTTTGAGATTAAGGATTTGGGAAAGTTGAGATATTTCCTTGGGATAGAAGTTGCTAGATTAGAAAAAGGGATTTTTATTTAGAAAAAGGGATTTTTAGTTTTCAAAGAAAGTACATCCTTGGTTCTCCTTAAAGGGGAAAACTGATGTTGGGATGTAAACGTGCAGAATCACCTATGAAGCCAATCATAAGCTCAGCTATGGAGTGGGAAGGTTTCATTGATGTTGGCAGGGAAATCAGAGATTTGGGTCGGGGGTTATTTACCTTGCCCATACTAGAGCAGATATTTAGCCTATGCTATCAGTTTTATGTGAGTCATTATATGCATTTGATTTGCATGATCCTCGGGAGTCTCACTTAGAAGCTGTGCATCGAATTCTAAAGATATTTAAAATCAGCTCCTGGTAGAGGACTTTTATTTTCTAAACATGGCTATTTGACAATAACAGGCTATACAGATGCGGATTGGGCTAGTTCCCTTGATGATGGAAGATCAACCTCAGGATATTGTGTTTTTGTTGGAGGAAACCTTGTCACATGGAGAAGCAAGAAGCAGGCCATTGTTGCAAGGTCCAGTGCAGAAACAAAATATAGAGCTATGGCACAGGGAATATGTGAACTCCTATGGTTGCGCAAATTAAAGGGAGAGTTAAAGTTGGTTGAAACAACAAATATATCCTTGTTTTGTGGCTTGACAACAAACAATTATATCCTTGTTTTATAGTTTAAGCAGCCATCAGTAATTATGAACTAATCCAGTCCAACATGATCGAATAAACACATAAGATTGATCGTCACTTATAAAAGAGAAAGATAGTAGAAGGCCTTATAAAGTCTACCTATATAGGCCTCTCAAAAAGAGCAACTAGGCCCGATTTTCACAAAAGGTCTTGAATAGAAACTATTCATCATTTAGTTTGCAGAGTTGGCATGAGATAGTAATATCTATTCTGCACTCAACTGAGGGGGCAGTGTTGAAATCTTCTAATTAAATCAATATTTTCTTCCTAGTTTAGGTTTATCCTATTAGAATTATTAGGTTTATTCCTATTTAGATTATTTCCTATATTGGAACAATCTTGTTTATATATATAGTGGTGTAGAGATTGAAAATATAACACACAATAAAAGAAATACGAAATATTCTTTCAACAATTATTAAAAAAAAGGAAGAAATTTTTTAAACCAAAAAATTAAATACTAGTTTTCTCTATAATCTAGAAAAAAAAAAAATCCTGTTAATCTATTTTTCTAAACATATAAACAATAGGACATTAAATTTCACTAATTTTATGAAGAGGTGGCCCTACTTTTGGCTCACAGGTCAGCATTTGGTGGAATTGCTAGCTATTGGTGGGCCAAAACCAAGATGCTCAACCAGGTTGGCCAGTAATTCTGGCTCAAGCTTTTGCTGTCAAATAATCTTTGATTTGGCTGACTTTATTAGTGGTCTACAAATAAAGAAATTTTCTTATAAATGATACTCCCTCTGTCCCAAAATATAAGTTGTTTAAGATTTTTGCACAAGGATTAAGAAAACAATTAATTCTCCTAGATTATAACAAACTCAAGAGTAATTTGACCAAATTATCCTTTATCTCAAAACCAATAATTGATTGTGAAGTATTTATTGTATTTAGTGTAAACAAGGGCTACATTGGCAAAACATCATTTATTACTTCTTGAAATACACAAAACCACTTATATTTTGGGACAAAATAACAAACCAAAAACGACTTATTTTTTGGGACAAAGGGAGTATCTTAATAAAATTTTTCTAGAAAAAACAGAAGTTAACAGTTAAATATGGAATTATCATTAAAATAGACAGACTCTCTCTAGTGATTTTTCTTGATTTTATGTTTGAGTTATTTCAGAAAGTTTCTGAAAGGTCAAATTACCAAAATGAAGAGTGAATGGCATATTTCAAAATGCATGCTATTGGACCAGAAGTTCAGTATTTATATTACAAAAAGAGAGAAAGAGAGACATACAATCTGGTTATGTGGCAAGTAGCACCATTGTTGTAGCCACAATCACATCTGATAGCAGGATTGTTATCAGGAGCTTCAAACTCAGACTCATCAATAGCAGATCCACTACAAGGCTCTCCACTTATATTCCACAATGGCACTGATTCAATATCCCATTGTTTGAATATTGAGTTCAGTGCCTCCACTGTCTCACCACACACACAAAATCACAATGTAAAGTTAATTAACAAGGGAATTAGCACTACAAGAGAATAGCTGCAGTAATAAAACCAGAAGATTCCTTAAGAAGGAGCAGAAGAAAAGCTCAAAAAATTAAAACCTCTCAACTAGAGCTCTAAAAGGCTAATTGTAAAATTTTAAGGGTAGGAAAATTCCATTAGCATAACACTATAAACAAACCTAAAGTTATTTTCTCAATCATAATTAACCCAATTAATATTCATCAATGTACGAAAACCAAATCCCTTCATAACTTTGCAAGTCTCGATGCTCTTAGTAGGCCTGCCAAACAGCATACTTCAGAATAAAACCGTGCCAGAACCGATTGGGAAAGGCACACACCCAATCAGACAAAAACCAGGGAATTGATTCAGGTTCTAGTCCTTTCCCAAAGTCTTTAGGATCAAAACCGGATTCAACTGTTTCTGGTTGAAACCAGTTCTGGTCCCAAAATGAGGAAAAAAAGCCAAACAAAACTGGTGCAGGAACTGGCCCTTGTTGAGACTACAAGACAGAACCAGAACCTTAGGGTCTGGTTCAGGTCTCAGTTCCAGTCTGAACAATTCGTTGAGCCAGTGGTCCCAGTTCAATGAACCAGACACCCCTAACTCTTTGTCCTATCTCACCAACCAGGCAACCACTACTGTTCTTTCTCTCTCTCTCTCTCTCTCTCTCTCTCTCTCTCTCTCTCTTTTTCTCTCTCTCTCTGCTCTTCTCTCCTCTCTCTCTCTCTCTCTCTCTCTCTCTCTCTCTCTCTCTCTCTCTCTCTCTCTCTCTCTCTCTCTCTCTCTCAGTTTTTGATCTTCAAAACTAATAGTTCCAAATATGAGCTGAAATTTTTGATTGGCTTTTGAAAATAAAATTTCCAATAACCTTTCTCAGATTCAAGGAAGAATTTGTTGGGTACATCGTCACTTTAATGTAAAGATTATTTTTGAATTTTACAATACAGAAGACAAGTGTTTTAAGCAAATGAACTGGTTTCTAATCAAGACTTGCTTTTTCTTTTCTTTTGTGAATCACAAATGATTGCAATTAAACATCACAACAGAGCAATTCACCTTCAGAAGCCATTCATTTCCACCCGTCAAACTAATCTATCAGAAGAAGCAATCTTTCAGTTGAAAAAAAATTACTTAGATAGTCTATTTCATCAAAATACTTCACAAAATTAAGATTATTACAAGAATTCTACTAATTAAAATTTTAAAAAAAAAAAAAAAGGAGAAGAAATGGTACCTTCAGCTGGGTCCGTAGTAGCATTTTGAGCATTGGAACTGTCAAGTGAGAGAAAAATGAAGCAGAGGCACAACCAGCAACGAACTAACACTAAGGAAGAAGGTTTTGGCTTCACATGCAAGCCCATATCTTTTTCTTCTGTCTTCGTTTTCTTCTTCTTCTTCTTCTCTATCTCTGCCCTTCACAGAAATAACTTGTTCAGATGGGTAACCATAAAAGATAGACTCCAAAATGTTCAAAAACTCTATGAGCTGAGCTCACTAGAAAGACTTTTCTTGTAAGGTTTTAATGCCCAGAATTAGAACGATCTCCATTCAAATATTTTGTAAGTGGAGATTAATTAATATCTTCTGTACTTCCTTAGTTCCTTTGACAATGGTATCTTTTTGTTTTTTTTTTTTTTTTAGCATGGAAGAGAGGATTCCGACCTGGAAGGTCATATCATTATTATTATTTTTATTTTATTATTATTTTTTTTATTTAAAAAAAAGTTATAATTTTATTTCTGTATCTTATCTAAAATAATTAATTTATCCTTGTATTTTAAAAAATAAACTGTTCTTTTCCTATATTTCGCCTCCCTCAAACTGGTATGCCTTCCCATCTATTTTTCAACAATTTTGCTGTTTGTCAACCACAAAAACGGGAGTCAAAGGTAAGATGTAGAGTTTTTGTACCACAATTTCCTATAATTACATGAGAAATTTCTCTTTTCTTATTCATCTTTCTATTATAAATTTCTCTTCAAATTTTTGTAGCGCCTCCTCCTTTTCTTTTTCTTTCTTTCCCTGCAAATTGTTTGTGTTTTTTTGTGATTCGCCTTTTTTTCCTTAGTATCAATCGAAACTCATTATTATTTTCATAAAATCTTATGGATTTTTTGGATTTTGACAAGAATCCTGAGATTTTCTTTTCTTCCCTTTTTGGCTTATCTTCCTTTCCTCCATAAAAAGCCTTACCCATTTGGTAATTTTATTTCACTTGATTGTATCTTACTTTGGCTTATTCACATGAACTCGAATTGAATTGCATCAATTTTTTAAACTCTTTTTGTGGGTAAGGTTTGTTGGATATCGGCGCAGTAATAAATTCCAAGATTGATTAATAATTTATAACATCAAAAATAATAATGGGAAAAGCAACCAAAATAATACTAACACAAAACACCAAATAATATTGTATTAATAAGAAGCAAATTTTCACAAAGCTCAAGGAAACCAAAATAATACTAACACAAAACACCAAATAATAATATTGATTTTCACAAAGCTTCACGAAAGGAATTATAGGATTGGTTTTTGCTATTCCTTCCTCAGGATTGGTTTTTGCTTGGTTCTTACAAATGAGAGGAGGGGTGGTATTTATAGGCATTTCCACTTCCTTAATGTACGGCTAAGATTTGCTTACAAAAATGGATGGTCTAGATTACAAGGAACATTCTAGAGTTAGGTAGATATTTCATAAAATATCTTTGAGTGGGATTATTCTAGAATGCCCTAGGTATTTACATACTTTGTGGGCTTGGATCAACCATTTTTGGGCTAAAGGCTTCCTAAGTCTTGACTTATTATGACAGCTCAATTTGGTGGTGATTTTTCTAAATTAATTGATGATATTTAATAAGGTTTTGAATTGAAGAAAAATGCTTTTTGGGTATGTTTCTAGGTAAGGCTCTGAGAACCCAACTCTTCGAAACACGTACATCCAGTCCTGCAAGTAAATTATTTTATGACTATTGTTTCCCCTCCGATCTAAAAAACTCTATCACTAAAAAGAGCAACACTGATTAATCACGTCTCCAGTGCTTCCTCACTTCTTATTTCAACCTCTTTTCCACGTAAAAGGCCCCTGAAAATTGAAAAAATAGCTACTAAAGCAATTGTAATGTGCTCAGAGCTACTCATCATTAAACTAACTATGCCTTGTATTTTTAGGTGAGTAAGTGATGGAATCCTCTTAAAACAAGGGTCTTGTCTTTTTATTAATTATTTGACGAAAAAGGTATAAAATTTGAACATAAGGGTATAACAGTTCACTGAAGCTAATACACAAGGAAAAAGTAGTGTATTTTTTAAAATATAAGAAAAAACTAGTCATTTTAGGAAAATACGGGAATAAAATCGTAATTTTCCCTTATTTTAAGTAACTAATATCCTAATAAGCAGCCAAGGGTATTCATGAATCACGTAAGCTATCCACAAACTGATGTATAATTACGCTGTTGAAAAATTAATGATTTGGTTTGATTTGAAAAAAATTAAAAAGAATTAAAAGATCAATTAGATTTATAATTTTGAAGTTAAAATTGCGAAATTTTATCTAATCAATCAAACAAATAAATAAATATATATATTGAAAAATATAATTCATTAGTTATAATATCAAATATTACAAAATAGAGGAACGTGCCACACTATGACTCCATTGATTGAAGATCCATATATATATAAATTAATATCAATGGTTTCTAACCAAATAAAATCAAATATTATACTCTTATTTAGAATAAACCCTCACAAAAGAATGGACAAAAACCTTCAAATACGGAGAGAAAAAAAACAATAAAAAAAACCAAAATAAATATATTATAAGATCAACAGATCCAAGTTTATTAAAAATGATTAAAAAATTAAAAGAGAGAAAGAGTAGAAGTTTTTGGATAGGGTTAATAACATTAGCGTGCCCCTTACAAAATATCATCTCAACATGATTATAACTTAGTAGGTCCGTTTAGTTCGATTTGAAGCAATAATCAAACCAAATTAAAAGTGGTGATTTGAAAAACTGAGACCGAACCAAATAATCAAAAATACAAATCAAACTAAAATTTTAATGGCGATGTGATTTATTTGGTTCGATTTGATGTTTGGAAGAAGAGAAATTAAACTTCCTTGTCTAGTTGAGAAGAGAAAAAAAAAAAAAAGATTAACACTATGTTAAACATGAAAAATAGATTAATACATATTATGATATTAAGACACATGATTTTAAATAGTTGTTCAAAGTATTTATATACAATAAGATGTTAATTCAACAATTTAAAATTGATTTATTTTTACATTTATTACCTGAAAAACTATATAAAAAAAAAAACTAATGTATAATTAGTATGTAATGGGTAATAATATAGTTGTCATGAATTTTTAATATTTGAGTTTTCCTAAAATAATTATATAATGGAAGAATGTTCAGTTTATCCCCTGAACTTGGACCCAATATATAAAATGCTCAAAATTGAGCTTTTTTCTTTTTTTTTTTTTTTTTTTATGGGAAGAATGTTCAGTTTTAATCCCTGACTTGGCCAATATTATAAAGATGCTGCAAAATTAGCTTTTTTCTTTTTTTTTTTTTTTTTCAAATTCCTCAAAATTAACTCAATTTGCGACCGTTGTCCCTTTAAAATATAACCCATATTTTTAATTGTCCCAAACGTTTCAATTTGTTACTTAAAAAACATAAAAAATAGTTTACCAATTGTCGGTCAACTACCGGTTAATTTGCTGGATGTGATGTTAATTGATCTGATTTAACAGAGATTTTGCAGAGTGTATGAAATCGCAACAATAATATAGAGGAAAGAGATCGTATCCAGCAGGGATTATATTCAAGTACCAAAATATATTAACCTATTATTATGTTAAGTCGACAATACGAAAGATGTTAGAAGGAAATAAATTTGGAAAATAACAAAAGACCAAACTATTAAAATTGTAGGTTTGATGAAATCAGAGGATTAAATAATTACTAGGGAATTGATTTCACCTAATTTCGTATCCAATTTATTTATTAGTTTGTTTAATCAATTTTAATGTTTTCAAGTAGAGAAACAATCCTAAAAATCACTAAACAACCGTCGCCATGTTACTTGTTTAGCTATTCTTAATCTAGTAATTACTTTCTTCCGAATACGCAATCAGAACATAGATTAAATCATTATTAGTTATTTGTGAATTCATAGCCTTTAAGGTCATTAACTTATGAAAAACCTTCCAT
Organism: Jatropha curcas; assembly: GCF_014843425.1. Next base: position 3,464,019 of record NW_023591140.1, on the reverse strand, counting down.
TTGAGTACCATATAGCTTCCGCAATCCAAAGTTATTATCTCAAGTAATTCATTACCTTTTTCATATCAAAAATCGCTTCTCCCGATAGTGCAGTGATAATGAAATAAATCAAGTCCAGGAGAAGAAACTCTGCCTGCGAACCTTATCTATATAAATTATTATAAGAACAAGTGCAAAAGCAAATTATATGTATGGGTTATAATGGAATATATATTAAATCAATGATGGCGCCTAGTATAAGAGTTTAAGTAGACCATAGAATGAAATTAAATCTCTTAGTTTTATACTTGAATAAATCTTCTTCTAGGTAATGAACAATGTATATCTTTATATAAGTTATTTCGACGATAAAAACTAGGCAACAGGCTATGTTGATGCTTCCTTGAATCCTTTTCTTTTGGGGATGCTTGAAATCTTTTGATTAGAGATGAGAATTATGGTAGAAAATTACTACCAATTCGAAGTATCTTCGACAATGAAAAAAGCTCCCCTCTTTTTATATAGACCTCCTGAGGAAAGATCTACGTTCCGTTTAGAAATAAGAACCTTATGTAGTACAAACTCCGTTTAGGAAATAGAATCCTTATTAAGTACAAAATCTTCTTTAGGAGATCATGACTGTTTAGGTCTTGGATTTCTTCTTAGTTAGGACTCTTTCTCTTCCTAATTAGGTTTAGATCTTGTGTAGCACGTTTAGGAAAATATCTGAGGCGAGCCCATGTGAGAAAAAGATTGGCTTGCATTTTTAGTTCAAGTCAGTTCTACCTTCAAAGCACGGGCGTGCCATATAGCACGGCTAGGGCGTGCTAAAGTCTGGAACTATGAATGGTTGAGCACGGGCCGTACTATGCAACACGCTCAGAGGAGTCTTTGTGGCACGGGCGTGAGCACTACTAAGCGTGCTTGAGGCTCTGTGCTCGCGAGATATCTTATCTATGGCGTGGGCGTAGGCGAGAACATCTTCTGAGGTTCTTTTCTATCTGGGCGTTGCCAGTACAGGCCAGCATTGCTAGCCCCTGACTTCCCACTTGATTTGTCTCTAGTTTTAGGCGACGGTGGGCGTGGCCTAGGAGATGCACGGGGGGGAGCTGGCGTGCTCTAGCCTGAGGTATTTGCTCGATATTTAGCACGGGCGTGCTAAGGTGCACGGGCTGGGCGTGCTCGAGCCTGAGTATTTTGCTTCGTAATGCTCTTTTCTGTGCCAAAACCTTGCAAATTTCTTTAAAATCAAGTGGATTAAGGTTCAAGGAAGCTTTGACAAAAATTATACTTGAAATGAAGTAAAAATAAATCAAAGTGATAAAATTTGCTAAATTTCTGATTAAAAACTCTACTAAATACCGTAAAATTGACACTTATCACTGATAAATAATTACTTAAAAAAATAACAAGTCAGATTTTTTAAAATTTTTTATCTCTCTTCAACTTGTAATTTTCTCTCTCTATTTTACTTTGTAATTTTCTCTCTCCTTTGCCCCCTTTCACTTGCAGCAGCCGATTGATAGAAGAGATCTATTTTCACTAAAGTAAATCTAAACTATTGCTCTGATCTATCTTCACCATCACTGCTTTTGTTGGAATTTACGAGACAACAGAGCAAGTAAGGCTCGTCGATCAGACCATCCCTCATCTCCATTGCGTGATTCACAATCACAAACCCTGCCTATAGCCATGGCTAAGGAACAACTCAAAGTTCCAAACACCGATTAAACCTCCCTTTCCCTTGTTTTTGGTGCCCTTTCCATCTTTGTTCTATTTTTTCTTCGTTTGTTATATTTTTTTAGTCTATTACATTTAATTTGTACCATCAAAATTGATGTAATTGTTGGTTTTTTGAATGTCAAAGGATGGGTATAATATGAAGAAAGTTGTAATAAAGATGGAAAAGTATTTGAAGAGAATCTGATAGAGGAAGAGTGTTTTTTAGTTCAAGATTTATATCAAAATCTAGCCAATAAGGTTGATTTTGAATTCTTTTGAAGGTAATCAACTTTCACTTACTCTTATTTCAATAAATTTGCTCTGTTGCACTTTAAGATTCTTATCTTTATGTATGAAAAATAGAGTTTTGGTTTTTTCAAAAAAGGCTACTTGCTGTGTAAATCAAATGGATCTTCTATTTATAATTTCTTTTGATTTTTTTTCTTTTTAATGTTCTTGATTTGATTTAATTTGTGTTTATAGGAAATGGACGAAAACACGATAAAGAGAGTATAATTGATTTGATGGAGGTTTTGTGGGCAGGAGAGAAAAAATGCAGGAGAAAGGAAAGGAGAAAATTTTTGATGTGGTATTGTTATTCTAATAAAAATTCATATATTTTTAAGTGACGAATTAAAATACAGGGACAGTTAAAAAATATGACATATAATTGAGGGAAAGTGGGTAAAAATAAGCCTCCAAAACTTGTACCAAAATGGACAATTAGCTCAGTGAGCTACACGTGGTCAACAACAAAAATAAATAATAAAAAAATTTTAAACTCTAAATTCACTCTTATTCCTTCCTACTCTTTTTTCTTGAAGCTTTATGCCATATTTGATTTATCCTGTTTTTATTTCTTTGTTTTCTTTTCTTTACACCCAATTGGAGTTGTTACTCTATATTTCATTGATTTGAATATAATTTTTTCTTTTTCTTTTTTTTGTTAGTATTTCTTGATTTATCGCCCTGTAATTCTTGGATCTTTTTTATCTTTTCTTTTCGAGATTTATTCTGCTTTTTCTAATTTTTCTTTTGCTTTGTTGCAGATAATATTAACAGTGATGATACAAAGTGATTTCTATGCTCCATTAAAGAGTAAGAATACAACTTTCCCTCCAATCCCAAAGTGAGGTAGAGTCAAAGCTCATATTTTTTAGAGCTTGGCCAAGACTATTATTGTTGTGGCCTGTAAGAGAGAACGAACTCGAAAAAAGAAATAATAGAGGAGACAGCGGAAAACACGGGAGGAATCAGTAGCCATAACTTCCTTATAAAATCAATTTCTACTTACATCAACAGAAAGTACTTAAACAAAACGCGATTTCTTAACGGGCCGAGACAAAAAAAAAAAAAACAAAGAATAAAGAATCATCACAAAGAAATAGAAAGTAAAAAAGGGATCTAGAAACTGTATTGATATAGATTAAGATTTGGGAATTGAAAATAGAAGAGACTGAGAGAGAGAGATATATCAATTTGAAGTGGGGGAGTAAGATGAGAGTTCAAAGTCAGGAAGAGGTTTTAAAAAGTGCATATTTCTACAAATCTATGGAGAAGAGAGGCTTAAGAAATTGCAGAGATTTCATCTTTCAACAAATCGATGGAGAAGAGAGGAAAGAGAAAGAGATGTTTTAGAATAAATAGGGTTGGTACACACTTAGGAATAATGTGACATACACTGTCAAAATTTGATTTAATTATCCATTTTAATATAAGTTTCGGAGGAAATTGACAAAAAGCTCAAAATTGAGCTTTTTGTATATTAGACCCAAGTTAAGGGGCAAATTGAACCTTTCCTTATATAATTTACCTAACGAATACGAAATTATAATACATTATCCAATATAAACTAAGTGATGCAAAAAAAAAGTATAAATTGAATTAAATTATTGAGTAATTTATTTAAAATACCTTGAATTCTGCGTTTGTAATGATGTTAGCTTAAAATCAACTTAGCTTATTAATAGGTTATATTTTTATAGTTATTTTAATTAAGTTTTCTTTAGCATTTCTTTTAATTTTTATATATTTTGTTTTATTTTAGTTAGAATTATTTATGTCTTTAATAAAGATTCCTTAAATCATACTTCATTTGATCTTGAGGAATTTTGCAGGATTTTTATAGGAAAGCAGCCAAAAGTGCAAAAGATGATTAAAAAAGCAAAAGTTTGGCCATGACATTCAGCAAGAAGCACGTCCAGGCCGTGCTACCCAGCACCCCTTTGCTACTCTGCATAGTTCAACCCTGGGTCAAGATTACATATTAAACTCGTGCTGCCTCCATAAATCTGCGTGAAGATCTTATAGGACGTATCTTATCAAGATAGAGTCCTATTTAGACACTAGAAAATCCTAATTGGGAAAAAAATATAAAGTCTAAACAGTTTTCTGTCTCAAAAAGATTTCTTCTTCGATAGAGATTCACTTTCCTAAACAAATCCAAAGATATTCCAGACAGTCTATATAAAGAGAGAGACTAGCCATGGCTATGATTCATTGGATATATCATCTTTTTGATATCTTTTGTTCTCTTGTTCTCTACTGTTAGTTTCTCTCTTTAAGACTTTAAGTATTCAAGTTGGTGGAAAGATTCAAGGAAGCCATTCAAATCTATTGTCGACTAGTTTTTATTTCTGAACTTTTTTCTTGTTTATTTTTCATTATGAGATTATTTACAAGTTTAATTCAGTTTAATTTATTTACCACGTCGAACTAAATATTTTTACCAAGGATATGATGTAGCTTAAGTTCAATTCCAATTTATAATACTAGATTTTATTTTCCTTATTCAAGTAAAGTTTATTATTGATCTTAATGCTTCCAGATAAAGTTTCTCCTTGGATTAATTTCTTTCATTAATCACTATTGAGAAAAGGGTTTTTGATATGAACATAGTAATAAATTTTATGAGAATAATAACTTAATGTGAGAGCTAGATGGTTTCCCTTGTGGGAGGTTTTCATAAAATTAAAGGCCTTATTTCATTAATCCTGACTCGAAAGTTATGTTTGGTTGCGCCAATGAGAGATGGATAATTGAATTGGGTTAAAATAACTAATAAAACATCGAGAGAGCTTATTAGTGATTTAGAATTAGTTCTCCTTCTTGAATAATTAAATTTGATTATCAAACTAAGAGGATAAATTAGATAGAAGTAAGTGAAATCAAAATCCCTAGTAACCTTTGAACCTTGATTTATTTTCAAAAATTACTTGCTTAATTTCTTTATCAATGCTTTATTTTGTTTCTTGTATTTTACGATTATTGTTCTTATGTCGTTTAGATAATAGTAGGTTAATATAATTTTGGTACTTGGTATACAATCTTCGTGGAAACGATACTCTACTCATTTTTTATTACTTATTGCGATTTTGTGCACTTGTGAATTTTCCCTGTCAAGTTTTTGGCACCGTTTCTGGAGATTGACATTACCAATATCAATAATAATTAACCTATTATTAATTTATATAATTTTTATTTTAATTTTTTTATTAATAGAAATGTTTGTTTATATTATTTGTAATTTTTCTTTACTTTATTGATTTTTTACTTTTGTTATTTTCTTCTGAAGTATTTTCAAATGTTTCATCAATAAATAGTCGCAAGTTTTAGTCAACAACATTCGGAGCCATTTTATGTCACTTAGGCAAGATTTAACAATTTATTGGAGGGATTTCCTTATCATAATTTTACAAATAAATCCATTTTATGTCACTTAGGCAAGATTTAAACAATTATATTGGAGGGATTTCCTTATCATAATTTTACAAAATAAATATCTTGCAATTTCTTATTCCATTTTGCATTAGATGAAGAAACAAGAAGTTGGAGATGAAGAAACAAGAAGTTGGATAGATAGTAGATTTTTAGCAATCAGTATTCACCTTGTAGAAAGCAGTTATGAAGATGCACTTCACATATTAAATGATTTGGCAGATTTTGACTACCATTGGCATTGGGATCCTTCACTGTTTGGAATCACCAATACCCTCCTAATTTTGAGGATGAAGAGACAAAGAAGAATCAAATTAAGGATTTGATTGATGTCCTCACTAAATCTTAAATGGAACTTTCTAAGTTTCACATGAAATTTATGAATGAAACTTGCAAGAGTTTTAAGATCCAACAAAAGATAATGAAGAATTTGGAGGTACAACTAGGGAAATTGGCAACTATGGCAGCTAATGGATCTTAAGATAAGGAATGCAAGTTAGATTATGAGGAAACTTCATGGGAAGTTGCACTTTTAGAAGAAGTAAAGCCTACATATGAAGAATACAGCTCCTTTGAAGACAAATCAAATCACATTATCTTGCCTCCAAATATAATTATTAATGACTATGAAGAAGTGAGGTACAATTGGAAGGGGCATCGGGTGAGATTTTAAATGAAGACAAGCAAAAAATAATATTGGTGGATGAGGGAATAATTGAAATTATTGATTTGAGATCATCAATGGTTTTTATACGTACACCACTAAAAGATCCTTTCTTTCCAATGATACCATATTCAATAAATTGTGCTCTCCATAATTTAATGCAGTTCTTTCCCTAAGTTCATCATCCAAAGCCTCATATTGTTGATAAGATGAGCATAATTCTTCCTGAACTAGCCAATCTTGAGGGCGTTTTCAACCAAGACCCAAGTGTGATGTTACATGATACATACTATTGGCGAAAGCTGTTATTTGATGAACTTCTCAAAAGTCAAGATAAAGCAATAATGGGAGGCAACCCACAATTTTTTTTAGTTTATCATTTCAATAATTTTTTTTAATTTATTTCGTAGCTTTAAAATAATTTAATTAATTTTCTTTGTAGTTTTTATTTAAATGAACCGAACTTAACTAATTTTGTGGTGAAACGGACTAAATTCGGAGTTGCACGGCTTGAGGCTGTTAATTAGCACAACCATTCTAGGACTTTTGAAATGCAAAATTATAGATTTTCAGAGAAGAACACATGCATGTCGTGCTAAATAACACACCCGTGTCAAAATGTAACATGAATTTAGTTGAACTTGCAGTCGGAAACACTCTTCGACCGTGTCCAAGCCTCTGCTCGTGCTCCTTTCCACCGAGATGACAGTACCACTGCTTTTACGCCTACAACACTTGTTCTTTATTCGTTTATTTATTTTTTACTAGTCTTTTTATGACGTGCATTGCATGTTTATTATACTCGTTCTTTTTACTCGTTTAATTTTTTTGTTTATATAATATTAAAACATAAGTTTTTATTTAAATTAAATAAATACAATGTTTATTTACATTACACTTTGCTCTAAAAAATATAGAAATTTAAAAATAAAAATTTATTTTATATAATGAAGTAGTCTCAAAATAAAGTTCAACCCAACCCCTAAACCTAATTTTATATAAACCAAATTGTAGAAAAATAAAAATATAGAAATTTAAAAATAAAATTTTGTTTTAACAAATAAATTAAGAAATTAAAAATTTTCGAAGACTTAATTATGTGTAGATGTATATTTAAAAATAAATTTATGAAAAAATCCTATCAAATTGTAAAAAATAAAAAAAAAAATCAAATGTAGTCCTAATCAAAATATTTTAAATTACAATCAAATATTTTATATTTTTTAATAGTTTTTCCTTATCCTTATCTCTCTCCTAATCAAATATTTAAAATTAAGATTAAATATTATAAATATTTTTGGAAGATAAAATTTTTTAATTGATTATGACTAAATTATTTTAGAATATTTTAATTTCACCAAAGATACTATCAGAAATCCCATTATTTACTCTCCTATTTCTACATTAAATATAGTATAGATTATAGAATAAGTATGATTATAATTTTTCTCTTATATTCTCTAGATATTTATAATGTTAAAGCAGGATTTTATATGTAACAACCTTAAAATTAAAATTTATTTTTATTTAAATAATATTCATATTAAAGAGAATAATATTATAATTAAAACTAATTTTAATATGATAGGAAGCCATTAAAAGTCAAGTATATTTAATAAAATTATTATAGATGATAAAATGAAAAATCATTATTAATTATAAGATTAAATTTTAATTTTTTTGAAAATGATAAATTTGATTTCAATTAGCATCTACCATTTCTTAAAGGATTTTAACATTCCATTCATTTGTACACAATCAAAAGAGGAATAATATAATAAATAAATACATATACACTTACGTTAAGTAATTTTAATGTTTTATTATTAATTTGCAATTTTAAAATATATAAATTAAACACAAATTTTTTTTTAGATAATTTAAAATAAATAAATTAAATAGAATATTAATTATGTGCGTGCGTGCACCATTCAAAAAGTTAAAAGTATAGAATTTTTTAAAAAACTAACAAAAAATACTCTGAAATTCAAAAATTTGAAAATCATAATTATCAATTTATTTATAAATTGCTTAAATCTTATGTGTGTAGTATTTAAAATATAAAATTTTTTAAAAACTAGGGAAAAATCTCTAAAATTGAAAGTTATAATTATCTATTTATATATTAATTACTCAAATATTATTTTTTTAAAAAACAGGGAAAAATCTTCTAAAATTGAAGTATATTATCTATTTATATATAAATTACTCAAAATATTTTTTATTATCATTATATATATATATATTATATATATTATATATATATAATAAATTTTTTAAAAATTTTTTTTTTTTTTTTTTCCCCTTCATAAGTATATATAATTAAATTTTTTCATAAGATATTTCAGAATATCTCAAAATTTATTAAAATATTTTAGAAAATCCTATTATTTCTCTTGGAAATCCTATTATTTATTATGCACTTTGTTTTTTTTTTCTTTTTTTGAGAGAAATCAAACTAGAATTTCATTAATTAGAAACTGTATACAGACATGAGTTATAAATCAATATGTTTTTATATTTTTTGTATATGAAGCCTAATAATAAACCGCTTATACAAAGAATAAAAAAACACAATCTTGATTTGAAGTATTTGATCGAGTTGACAGAGCATAATATTTGTATCATAGGCGATCGCTTGCTCCACTTGGTGGCTATTCATGGCCACTGTTTGACTCTATGGTCTTTCTACAAGTCCGATTTAACTACTTTCAAATTTCTTTCTTCTATTGGAGAGGAGATCTATGCTTCTTTCTGCATAACTATTGAAATAATAAAAGACGCTAGAAAAAATCACCATAATGGTGATAACAATAACTCAGAACCAGATCTGATGGCAAAATCTCAATATATGGGTAACAATATATCCCAATATATGGGTGATAATAACTCGTATCTATAAATAGATCTAAGGATTATTTGCAAAAAACCAAATAAAAAAAGGAAATGGGTAACCACCGGTGCGAGCTCATCGGTGGCCGCCCATAGAAGAAGAGAAAAGAGATTTTAGGTTTTCAGAGGCAGCGAAATTGTATGTTTCTATTTATTCCAATTTGATCTACTTAGGCATAGCCGGTTCAGTGAACCGCCGGTTCGAGATGTTTAAAATTTTGAACTAGAACCGACCCTTGAACCTCCGATTCCGGTCCGATTTCCGATTTTGGCACGGTTCAGCACGGTTCCGGAGAACCGACGGTTCGAATTATGATTCCGATTCAGTTCCAGTATTACGCAAATTTTTAAAAAATAATAATAAAATTTTAATTTCGAATTCATAAATAAATAATAATTTTAAAATGTTTAAATTTTATTAACTCAATAAATTATAAAATTTTAAAAGAAAAACTTCTATTAACTAACTTAGAACTATTATTACATTAAATTTTCAAATTTTGCTAATTCACTAATATAGAAAACTATAAATGGAATATAAAATTAATGGAATGAGTTGTAAATTATTATTTTCAAATACTAAGAAAATTATTAAAAAAAAGTAAATTTATGAATGGAAAAATTGAGATTAGAGAAAGAATTTGGAATTGGATGTAAGAAAATAAAAAATAAACAATAGATAATTCCAATATTAAGGGAAATAAAGCAATAGAAAAAATAATGAACTATGGAAATTTGAGAGAATTTTGACTGAGAATAAGAGAAGAGTTAGGATATAATTGGTTGTGAAATAAAAAATCATCAACTCATCATATTCATACATGTTTCTCATTTATTAGTTTCTCAAATTGTCCCTTATAACAGAAAAATAACAGCTATATTTTTAGATAATTTAGTAAATTACAATAAATAAATAAATAAATGATTAAAAAATGAATAAAATTTATTGACCAAAAAATAAATAAAAAACACCTATCATATCAAAAACTATCTGTTACACTTTTTTTTTGTACACTTGAAAGTATTTATTTTTTTTTTATAAATCAACTATTCATGTACCATTTTTTGTATAAATTACGTCAAATCATGTGTATTTTTTTCACTAATTTTTATAACTTATGTACCATTGTACTTCTCTTCACTATAAATCAAATCAACTACAATCAGATCAAGTGATATAAATTTTTTTATAAAAATTTTAAGCTACAATTTTTTGTGCATCCAGTTCGAACCGGAGCGGAACCGCCGGTTTTATTTCATATTTTAACATTCACATGAACCTTAAATGTTTCGAACCGGAGCGGACCGCCGGTTTTATTTCCATATTTATAAATTCACATGAACCGTTAATCGACGCCTTGTATAAAAATTTTAAGCTACAATTTTTTGTGCATCCAGTTCGAACCGGAGCGGAACCGCCGGTTTTATTTCATATTTTAACATTCACATGAACCTTAATCGACCCTTGAACTGCCGGTTTCTGTTCAAAATTATGAACCGTCGATTTCGGTTCGTCTATAGCACGGTTCGGTTCCGGTTCCTTTCTGGTTAGAACCGAACCGATGGCCATGCCTAGATCTAGTTGCTTTTCATTCAATAATCCCGTTTTTGCCTAAAAAACGGAAAAGCTTGAAAATCCCCTTGACTCATCTAATGCTCTTCCACTGGTAGGAAGTAGAACAGAAACTGTTTGAGGGGCTCCTTTCCCTATTGATAAAAATTGAACGTGGTCATCAAGAGTTATAAAGAGAACACTTTGCTTCGATTAAATGTTGAGATATATATATCTCGGAGTCCTATACGATGTGTAATTCTTCTATTTATAAAAGAAAATCATCCAACTGGTTTTGCAGGAATTGAATATGATCTAATACAATATGATATAGTGGCAACCAATATTTACAGAAAAAGAAAAAAAATTAAAGCATTGCCATTATAAATAAAAAAATTTGAAAAACTTAAATATAGATAAATAGGTATTAGAAGAAAAAAATCAAAATTTTAAAAGTGATATATATATAAATATATATATATATATATATAGTATAGTGTGAAGCAATATTTTTTATAGATTGCTTTTTTTTTTATTTTTTTAGCATTTAAAGTTTTATTTTAAAAATTTAGAATAATAATTCTATTTTTTTGAAAATTGATATCCTAATTAATCAATGATTGGAAATTTTGATTAGTATAATATGTTTAAATAATAATATTAAAATAATATAATAAAAAACATTTTATCAAGTAATAAAAAATTAATTTAAAACTCATTGATTAATAATGTACTGTCTTGAATTTTATCAATTATTAAAATCAAGTTATTTACGTTTATTATCAATTATCCAAAAGGATATTTTAGAATTCCTAAAATATAGGTAATTATAAGTAATTTTATTATTCCCCTTTTCCATTCACATTTTTTGAAAAACTAATTCTTTTTATGACGTATATGTTGACTATACTCGTTTTATGCTCATTTTTGTATTCAATTAGCTTTTTTTATTTATATAATTAAAATATAAATTCTTATTTAGGTTCAATAAATATAGTGGTTTTTTTATATACAGTAAATTTTTTTTTTCTTAGTTATATGTTTGCACTGTAATATATCATTGAAAAAAAGTTGATATATTTGTTTCTCTGTTTAAAATATACTTTAATAATGGAATAGAAACTAATCTTATAAATCAAATTAAATATTTATAAATAATGATTATTTTTATTTTTATTTTTTTAGCCAATCAAAATCATAAAATCATTTAAAAATTTTATTAATAAAATTATATTCCTTAATAAAAAGAATAGTAAAATTATATTTCCTTAATAAGAAAGAATAGGATTTGAATTAAATAAGATATCAATATAATTTAATAAATTTGGAGATCGTAATATAAAAGGTGGATTTTGTATCTTCTTTTTGCCAATTAATTAGAAGTGACATTTGTAATTCACTAAGGAGAGAAAATTTTATAATACTCTTTTTAGATCAAAAATCTTAATTATTAGCGATACTATTTTATTTAAGATTAGAATCTTCGAAAAAAATTCAATGCCTCATATTTACATGTCATATTCAGTTTAAAATAATGATGTTTGGGAAATCTAAATCACAATAAATAGCAAATAGAAATAAGGATAATAAATTCATTATTTAATAATTTTAGCTATAAATTATCTAGATATATTTATTTAAAATAAATTCGAAAAAAATTTTCAAATGCCTCATATTTACACATATTCATTTAAAATAATAATGTTGAATATAAATCACAATAATAGCAAATAAAAATAAAGATAATAAATTATTATTAATAATTTATATAATAATATAATGAAATAAAACATAATTAGACATAATAAGATAATAATAGTAAAATTTTAAATTAAATGCTTAATTATCTATATTTATTTATCTATTAAAAAAATCCAATCAAATTTAGGGATATTATATGTATTTTTATCTTAAAATTTTTTAATTGGCTATGACAAAGGTTTTTTAGTGTATCTTAAATTTTACAAGGACAATATAAGAAATTTCATTATCCCCCTCATTATTCCCACTTTTATATACAGTATAGATATAAATTATGGAAGCATTTCTTTTTTACCTTTACATGATAACTTATCAAGTGGAAGCAGACCCTACAAGCCTCATTCAACTTATCCAAGCACCTTTCCCGAATTGATACTTGGAAGTAGGGGTGAGCAAAATTACCAACCGAACCGACTCATTTCAGTTCGGTTCGGTCAAATGCCAAAGAGATTCGGTTGGTCGGTTCGTTTGGTTTGAACCAAATTTATTGCTCTGTTCAATTCGGTTATACAAAAATTTGGCGGTTGGACTTAGAACCGAACTGAAATGGTATAAACCGATAAAAAAATATATCGAACCGATTGATCGGTTTGGTCGATTTGGTTCTATACAAACTTTGATCCGGTTCGACTTGTTGTAAAAAAATTTTGGTTTATATTTTGTGACTTTGGTTTGGTTTGGTTTGAACCGAATAGACCGTTTAGTCAGCCCTACTTGGAAGAGAGTGTAGGGCAGGTCACCCTTCTTGTCGAACATGAACATGAACCTGAGTCTGAGTCACAAACTAAATCTGAGTCAAAGCTCAGCTTAGAGTCTTCTAAGTCTTCCTTGTCTTCTCTTTTAGAGTTAGGAGATTTTTTTGTTGAACTAAATGTTGACACCGACTATGTCACTTTTATTAGTAATGAAAATTTTCAGTTTTCTTATTACCCTCTTTCCAACCCGAATGAGATTACTGGCAAAATGAAAAATGACAATAAAAAACAAATAAAAATAACAAAAGAACAAATAGATGTTAACATAGAAAATGAACCAAAGCATATATTTATTGTGCATGAATGTGATTGTAAACAAGAGTTGACAGAACTCATCAAGTAGTATTCAGATTACTTCACATGGACCTCCAGTGATATGACCAGCATAGATCCTGATATTGCGGTCCACAAGATCCCACTTACGATCACGTTAAACTAGTGAAATAGAAGCTCCAAAGACAAAAATCGGAGATTTCTCTTAAAATCAAGGAAGAAACAGCCAAGCTATTAGAAAACAACTTCATCGAGGCAATAGATTATCCCACATGGTTGGCGAACAGAGTGTCGATCCTCAAGAAAGATGGTAAGATCAGAATTTGCACCGACTATCGGGATTTGAATAAGGCTTGTCCTAAGGATGATTTTTCATTGGCCCACATCGACTTGCTTATTGATAGAATGGCAGGATCTAGTGTTATCTCAGTTGCAGTTTTGTATGCAAGGTATAATCAGATACTAGTTAATCCACCGGATAAGCCAGAGACTTCATTTATTACTAAATGGGGGGTACATTTTGCGATAAAAATGATGCCATTTGGGTTGAAGAATTCTGGAACCACCTACCAGAGGATGGCCACCACAATCTTTCATGATTTGATCCACAAAAACATAGAAGTATATGTCGATGATATGGTTATCCACACCAGGGATTGCCCAAGTCACTTAATTGCCCTTAAACAGTTCTTCTTCAGACTTCGTCAGTATAACCTGAAGCTTAATCCAGCCAAATGTCTATTCGGAGCACCATCTAGTATCTTCTTGGGCTACATGGTCTCCAAAAGAGGAATTGAGATTGATTTAGCCAAGTCAAAAGCCATCCTAGAGATGCAGCCTCTTAAAATAGAAAAGGAGATTCGCGGGTTCTTAGGTCGCCTATAGTACATCAGCTGGTTCGTTTCGCAGTTAGCAGACACCTGTGGAACAATTTTCAAGAAAATGAGAAAGGATGCCCCTAAGACTTGGGATGATGAATGCTGAAAAGCCTTTGATCAAGTTAAAGCATACCTACATAATTCCCCAGTTCTTCAGCCTCTGAGACCTGGTAAGCCATTACTCCTATATCTCTTAGTGACTGACGAAGCCATAGGGGCGATGTTAGCACAAGAAGTGCCAAATTCTCACAAGGAAAATGCTATTTTCTATCTGAGTAAGCACATGTTGGCCATTGATTTGAAGTACAGAAAGATCGAGCATGTAACACCCTCCGCCCAGTCCCGTGAGACCCGACGACGGATGCCACATTGAGACACCGTCTTAACTTAACATACAAATCATAAAATTAGATTATGAATTAGAAGTAATTGAGTATTCACAAGTTTAGCGAGTAATATGTTTTTTTTAGAAGTAATTGAGTAGTTCACAAGTTTTGCGAGTAATATTTTTTTTTTTTAATATTAGTATAATCATTTTCATGTCTGCGCTTCCATCTTTTTTTTTTTTTAAAAAAAAAAAATAGATCATTGGGAAAAATCCTACAGAAATACTATGAGAATTTCCCCTTTAAAACTGAGCTCGCCAAACATGTGACTACAAACCACTCCCAACTAAACTCGCAAAATCCAACATCTCAAATAATCATCCATAACACACAGGCACTGTTCTATATTTTTCATAATTATATAATTCTCAACTAAGCCTTTTAATATTGCATTCCAATTTTAATTGCATTCAGTAAATATATCAAGTCTTAATAAACATAATGCATACAAACTCTCCTGAAATATTTTAATATTCAATCATTTAATGATCTCATGCTTTATCTCTAAATATAAATGTACAGACACATAAGTGGGCTAAATTACATGCTTAAAGTTATAATTTCAATAATACAGACCTCGCGAAAATATAATACTTATACATGCCCAATAATTCTTAATTACATAATCTCAAAATCGTACTACTACACAATAGTCATTCTGGCTCCTGTTTGCTTACTACTGCTTCTAGTTTCGGCAGTAACACAGTCTTTAACCTACGCAGTGATAAAAATCAACGCGCTGAGTATAAACTCAGTGGTGTTCATAATTATATACTTACTAAAGTTGCGATGACAACTTATTAAAACACAAAATTACATAAAATCATTAATTTCAATAGACTTTACATTTATAGAAAAGAAATATCAAAATAAATATTTAATTAACACATAAAAGAAATAAAGAATTTAATTCTTTCAACTCATAAATTCATTACTTGCACATTTATTATGCCAATACATATACTATTTATGTTTAAAACCATGTACCAGAATATTATGCTTTGAAAATTCATTTGATAACATAATCATTATGCTTTGAAAATTCATTTGATAACATAATCATTGATTTCCAAAGTAAGGTTTAATAAAATAATATAATCTCATTCGTTCAATTCAAATACTTTGAAAGCAATAAGACGATTATAAATACAAATATGTCTTCATTCTTTTCTAGCAAAAATAAAATTTCATTTTTCGTTAAGGCTCGTACTCATGCAGAATGAACATAAGCAGATTTGATTCGTGCCTACTGAAAGCACACCGCCATCACATCCACGTAGCCTATGAAAGCACCACCGTAGGCCTATGAAGAGCACACCCCCCATCCACAAACAATCGTGGCTTGAAAAAGCACCAAACGTGGCCTATGAAGCCACCACCCATCACATCAAAATAAGCGCCGTCCGCCGCTATTTATAAAGGGCTGCATAACCCTAGCATATGATCATAAGCTTTCGCATAAAAATCAATCTCATCATAACCACGTTTCAATCATGCATAGTAGAGCGCAAATCAAATCATTCTTTCAAAAGCATAATTCTTAATCAAAAACTGCTTCATGTAACTTAATACCATCATTTCAAATTTTTCTCAACTTACACTTACAAAATTACGACATTCTTCCAAAGGAAATATTTGAAATATATATAATAGATATATTTATACTTAATATAAGGTAAATCTTTCTCATAAATTCCCTTTTCCTTTTAAACTTTCTTAACATCATAATGAAATTTATCCATAAAGAAACTTCTTATCATAGAAATCATACTTATGTTCATACTTATATAACTATACAATAAAAAAAATAATTAAGTAAGGCCTTACACCCTAGAGTGGTTTTGGCCTCTTAATGAAAACAGGGGAGGAATTTTCGCTTCTGCACAAGCATACATAACATAACTCTTTATGCAGCCAAGATATCCATTTCTATCGCTCATCATACGCATTAATCTAAATAATTCCGACTTTAATCCCCAAAATTTCCAACAATTTTTCGCGCATTTATATCCCATTTAAAACTATCCACTAATACAATTTTTCAATACACTTTTTCAACCTTATATCTTATTTTTATCAAATCAATCCTGCAACATAACAAATATCAGAGAACTCATCACACATGACGTTCATACATACATTATCCAATAACTATGAGTAAGGCATAGGAAATTTCCCAGCATTAAATAACCTTAGACCTAGTGCGGTGTTTTTAGGATATAACTGAAGTCTATGGTCTCCAAAATTGGAAAGAAATTAGATTTCATTAGAAAGCTTAGCAAATTCTAGAAATGTTATGAAGGGACGCACATCGCGCAGATATGTGTAAGTGGTAAACAGAAGCTAGGAACACAAAACCACAGTCCAGACTGGCCGATTCAGCAGAACCTTAAGTCCAATAATTTATTAAAATTCCTTACTTAACCAAACACTGCAATTAAACCAATCCAAAACATAGAAGCCTCAAGACACAGGGTAACAACTTTCATGAAGAACTTGCAGAACCTACATCTTGTCATTATAGTGGTCAAATAGGGCACTCAATTTCAGTGATGCCATGTGCGCCAACATAACAGGAGTCAGTTTAGGTATTTTAGCCATAAAGTTTTTGAGCTATCTAATCTCCCAAATTGGACACAATTTATGAATGGGTTGGAAAGCTAAGAAGTATACGCTACACTTTACATGAAGGACTCAGCACAAATGGAAAATAGAAAATAGGTCGAAACTAGTCCTTAATCTCAGCCAAATAACACCTGTTTTTCAAATTCAGCTTTCTTTAACCATGAAAAGAACATGAACAACAAGATTCAAGGGTAGAGATTTGCTACGCACTACTATTACTCATCCAACATCACCCAAGAGCATGTTAATTCGGCCACAAAAGTTCAACAAATCAATCATTTCATAAAATCCAAAATACATGTATGCATAGCATAAATGCACAAAATAAATTTAAGTAAGGTAAGTGTGTTTATGAACACTAGCCTTAAAAATAAGCTTTAGCAAGCTTAATTACAGCTTTCTAAGCTCTAAATTTGCCCTTTACATCCATGGTTAAGACAGGTTTCCCCACCTTTGGCTTAGTAAGAGAATTCCAAAATTCTGAAAATAATACCCACAAAATCACTCTCAAGCTTAATTTCTAAGAGATTTTAATTAGCTTAAATCAGTTGGGTGGGTTTTTAATTTGGTGGATTTAAAAGCAAAAGTGAAAGAAAACAAAGAAGAGAAGAAGAAGAAGGAAGTGGGCGTTGAAAGAGAAGAAGAGAGAGAAAAAGTGTGGCTGCAATACTTGGAGTTGAAACCTTATAAAGTGGATCAAGGGTAATTTTGGTCTTCTTCCCCATCAATTGGAATGGCTAAGATTAAGGCTCAATCTAATGGCTTAAAATATTCTCAATTCAATTTCCCATCACAATATTATTTATCTCATCTCCCCACAAATTTCTCAATTACCGCATAAAACATTATTCCTCATAATTTTCCTATTAATAAAGCATGCATAATTCACTATGCACCTAATTATCTAAATTCTCCAAAAATATTGCCATCTACTTTACTTTCTATCTACCCATAAAATTCATGCATAATACTCCAAAAATATTACAGAAAATTATAAAACATATATAAGTAATTTTCCGATCAAATAATAACGACTCCGGACCGGTAGTACTATTTCCAGACCGGTGGTACTAGTCATAAACTGGTAAATCTTTACCCTTCATCAGTTAATCAATACTCAATAATCTTCCTCGGATCTAATAAAATATATCCCCCTTTCTCGTAGCACCATTTCATGACCCGATAAAATAATAATTAATTTTAAGATTCGAAAATTTTTGAGGCGTTAGCAGAGCAACTATGGCTGGCGCCTAGCATGGAATGCCAACTAAGCTACCAGCATAAATAAAATATTATCCCCCTTTCTGTAGCACCATTCATGACCCGATAAAATAATATTATTTTAAGATTCGAAAATTTTGAGGCGTTACAGAGCAACTATGGCTGGCCCTAGCATGGATATGCACTAAGCTCCAGCATTACTTGTGCTCTTACACCACTCATGTCATAGCTGACTAAAGCCCCTTGAAATTTCTTTTAAAAAGGCCGGTTGTGGACAGTAAAATGGCGAAATGGGCCACCATCTTTGCAACATTTGATCTGAAGTTTGTTTCAAGGAAGGCAATCAAAGGCAGTGTGATAGCAGATCACTTTGTTGCATTACCCAGAAATGCTCAAATGGTAAATATCCAATTTTTAGTTGAAGATATTCTCCAGATTCAGTCCGATGTATTGAAGATGTACTTTGATGGAGCAACCAACTATCAGGGTTACGATGCCCGAATAGTTAAATTGACTCCTAATGGGGAATGGTTACTTTTTAGTATCAAGTTGACATTTCAGGTCACAAATAATGAAGCAGAATATGAGGCCTGCATTGTCGGGTTAGAAGCAGCGTTAAGCCTTCAAGTCAAGCACCTAACAGTATACGGAGACTCTATCCTGATAGTCTCTCATGCCCTAAAAAAGTGAAAAATCAAATAGCAGTGCTTAGTTCCTTACCTCCATCACCTCAATCAATTGGCTAAGTAGTTTGAAGAATTGTCCTTCCACTACTTGCCACGGGCTAAGAATCAGTTTACCGATGCACAAGCTACTCTTTCTCAATGATTGATGTCAGCCCAGATGTGGTAATCAAGCCCTTGAATATCCAAATTCACCAAGAGCCAGCTTATTGCTGCAACCTCCAACTCACCAATGGCAAGCCATGGTTTTGGGACATTTAGACCTGGTTAGAGGAAGAAGAATATCCTAAGGGTACTTCTAAATATGATAAGAGGACTCTTCAGGAATTGTCAAAAGGCTACTTGTACAAGGACAGTATTATGTATAAAAGAACATGGAATCAGGCACATCTCAAGTGCATAACAGAAGAAGAAGCTCAGCATATAATAGAATGGGTACATGGCGGAGAAGGAGGCCCCACATGAATGGAATGGCTTTAGCCCATAAGATCACCAATCAGAGTTATTATTGGCTCACCATGTGATTAGACTATACCCAATTTGTTCAGAAATGTCATAAATGCCAGATTTATGCCAAGCTTCAAAAGATGCCCCCTATCGCTCTTCATCCTATCTCTATATCTTGGCCCTTTGCAACATGGGGAATTGATGTGATTAGCAAAATCACTCTAAAATCGTCCAACCAGACTACTTCACTAAATGGGTAGAAGCTACCTCCTGTCATATTCTGAATTCCAGAAAAGTGGCTCAGTTCATCCAGTCAAACATTATATGCAGATACGGGATTCCTTTCGAGATCATATTAGACAATGGGTCTTATTTTCAGAAGAAAGTCTTCATACTCATGACTAAGTACAAGATTCAGCACTACCAGTCTTCACCTTACAAGCCCCAGACCAATGGAGCAGTTGAAGCAGCTAATAAGTCCATTAAGAACATCCTTCAGAATATGATCAGTAATCATAGAAATTGGCATGAGCATATGCCGTTTGCTTTATGGGGATACAGAACCTCCATTAGAATGCCAATCAAGGCAACACCATACTCACTAGTCTATGGGATGGAAGTAGTCCTCCCCATCAAAGTTCAAATTCAATCAGCCAGAGTCATACAAGAAAGTCAATTCCTTGAAGCATAATGGGTTCAAAATTATCATAATCAGTTGAATGCTATTTATGAGAAAAGGCTAGAGGCTCTCAATCAAATCCAAAGCTACTAATAGAAAATAGCCAAGCACTTTAACAAGAGAATTTGTGATCAAAAATTAGAAGAAGGGTGTCTTGTACTCAAGGAAATTAGAGCTCCAATACAAGATTCTTGAGGTAAATTCAGGCCAAATTGAGCAGGCCCCTACATTTTGAAGAAAATCCTCTCCAGAGGCAGTGTTATCCTGTCAAATATTGGTGGCTATGAATTCACTAACCCATGCAATTTAGATAAGCTAAAGAGATACTTTGTGTGAATGCATTTAGGCATTAGCACCAGAAATATTATCCCCTTGCATGTCACTGTTAATCAGAAATACGATGACCTGACTCCCGAAAATATGTTCCAAAAGTACGGTATAGTAGGTAGCCCAATCTATGTAATAATAAAAATATATTTTTGCCCCTATCATGAAAATTCTAGATTTTCACTATGCCAACTAAAAAAAGAATAAAAAAAATAAAAGCTGAATTGAAAACACACAAAGAGCGGCTTAGGCAAAAATAAATATATCTAAGTTGAAAACCTACAAGGGCAGGCGGCTTAGGCAAAATCAGTACTAGCCTGCCAAGTCGAAAACCTGAAAGGGTAGCTTAGGTAAAAGTCAGGATAGTCTACTAAATCGAAAACCCACAAGGGCGATTTAGGTAAAAGTTAAGGTTTAAGACCAACAATCTCATAAAGGATAAAATTGAAGTTCCTTTTCCATTCAAGTGTCAAAATGATTCCCTTTTTACATACTTCAAATCAGTACAAGTTATGTAAAAGCAAATCACAAAAGCCCTATCATTTAGGCATCTATCTCTGTCGTCTATCTCTGTCATCTATCTATGTGTCAACTATCTGTGTGTGTCCACTATCCAGAGAGTCAAAATGTCCTCTATACATCATGGGCCAGTAATCTATCTCGAAGCCCTTAAAAATATATAGGTTGAGTCAAAAATCAAAATGTAAAAAATTCTAACTATCAGAATAAGGTCGGCATGCACAGAAGGTCTAGGTGGCCCATCTCGCCACTTTGGATGGATGTCCCTCAAGTCGTCAGAGTTCTCTAGGTTAGCCTATTTAGTAGAGTCTAGGACTATCTCTGAAGTCGCCTGAAGTCTAGCTTCAATCTCCTGAGTCAGAGTCACTCTACAGTCTCTCTCCTGAGTCAGTATGCTCAGTTATCCACCAAGCCTAATTAGCAGCAATCCTACCCTTAGAAACTCTAGCCTCAACCACATATGCTCCCTTGGACCATCTACCTAAAACAATCATAGTAACCCCGAGGTGAAACAGCGTATCCTCAAAAAAGGCACGGTTGGTGGTAGCCCTTAAGTATGGCCTACTTGCCTCATCAGCCTAAAGCCGGGGTAGAAAGTGATGTGGTCCATGCTAAGTAGATAAGTAATCTAAAAATCAGTTGACTTGACCAAAAATCTCCTGATATCATACCAGTCACACCTCCATAAAATCTGTGTCAACAGCCACTGCAACCACTCATCCTTAGACCCGAGCCTCACCACGACTCACCTAGATATATACTGAGAAGGCTTGTGCGGGTGGCATTGTGGTGGCTCAACCACCCTCAAATAATCCCTCAGCCAAACTTGCAAGATCAGACATTGCACCAAAAAATAGAAATTAAATAGGCATTCACATGGAACACCCTCAAAAACCAAGCAGATTTAGCTGTATCCTAGCCTAAACACTTAAGCCTTTTCTAAAAAGCATGCAAGATCAGACTTTGCCCCCCTCCTTCTAAATCCTAAACAGGCATTCATATGCAAACATTCTCTATTCAAAACCTAAACCTTTTTCAGAAAGCACCAAAATGACATTCAGTTCAAACTAGTTCAAGAATGCTTACCTGAAGTAGGATCGAGCTAGCAGACTAGATACTATCAACCCTATATGCTCGATCGAGGCGCAGGATGGTCTCAGCCAAAGCTCTGCTGGCTATCACTACCCCTCGCTCCATCTACAGCACCAAATCAGCCACCCTCAGATCACCCCAACCAACCAGACCAGCCATTACACAAGTGGTCACTAAATAGAAAACTAGAGCCCGATCCTAAACCTTTGAAACTCTAAATCAGCAAAGTCTAATGAATCCAAATACTGCTCAATTAGCATAACCAAATTAGCCTGGTCACCCACAACCAACTCCCTAGCCTCCTCCACAGGCAGGCCTAATATCCTCATAAAGGTCCTGAAAAATCCAGTCCTGGTTGATGCAGCCACTAGAGCCCTCTTAGAATCATTAACCAATAATGCCGCAAATTCCTTGTAGATCGGGCATATCTCCTCACAGTGTGTACCAAATCGAAAGACGTGAGCCTGTGGATCCCATAAATGCAAGCATGCGTCCATAAAACCCCGGTCAACCGGAAAGCCTCTCAAAATCACTTAAGAAGCCATATCGTATCGGCATAAATTAATCTTCTCAACCTTTTCGAATGTTTTTGGTCCACTATTACATGCCATGACTAACAAATGGCTCCAATTTTTGGGTAAGTTCTCAAAATTTCAGAAAAATTGGGCTCTAGAGCCCAAAAAGATGTCATTTTCTGGCCACAAATGAGATATATATAGGCCTCCAACCACCAACTTGCGCAGGGGATTAGTACTAACTTGCCTAGCGTCAGTACCAGCGAGGCCTATCGGTGGCCTCTCCACCATTACCGGCAAGGTGCACCTCGGTACCAATCAACCCGATTAAAATGAAATCCATTTTTTCTCAAAAATTTCGTAATTTTTAAGAAAAATTGTATGAATCCCTTCAAAACAACAATGGAAAATGCAGTTTCTAAACAAAAAAAAAATCAATTATTTTACAAGAGCTAGATTTTCAAACTAAAAATTAAATATTTAATCAGAAGCCAGATTTTCAGATCACAAAATAAATGAGTTTTTAGTAAAAGCTGGATTTTCCAATCGCAAAATTAAATAAATTTTCAAAGCTGGGTGTTCAGACTCAAAAGACTAATTTCTTGCAAACCGGGTCTAAGATTTTTCAAAGCACTTACCCAGAAATCGGGCCCAAACTTAGAATTGGTTGTCATGCATCATGCATATGCATAGAATTTTGTTCCCTAACCATGACGTCCAGGTCAACACTTAAAGCAGCAAGTCAGTGAAGTTTAGTGCAGATTGCAGAATAAATAGGCAATCAGTTATACTATAATACAAGCAGGGAAATTAGTGCTAAAATCAGAAAATCAGTGCAGTTCAGTGCAATCACATTTCAAAAGAGGCAGTCAATGGAAAACCAGTTCAAAATAGGACAATCAATGCCAAGGTCAGAGAAACATGGCAATCGGTGCCAAAGTCATAACAAATAGGGCAATTAGTGTCAAGATCAGGGGATTATTGTAGTTCAGTGCAGTCACAGTAAAAACAAGAAATCAGTGCAAGATACCAAACAGGCAGTCAGTGCAATCAATCCAAGCAGGCAATCAGTGCAAGTTTTCAAAATAGGGCAACCAGTTCCAAGGATCTACATGAATAAGTAGTTAGTGCAATCACAATTTAGACAAGTATTCAGTACAATCACATCCCATGCAAGTCAGTGCATAAAATAGGAAACATACATTCAGTGCAAAATTATACGTAAAATTAATTTCTTCTATCAAAATCATCTCCAAATAGAAGATTTCAATTTTATATATTTGAACTTCTTATTCCTATGGAAATATCATGATACATTTATGTTATATTTATGTTAATTAATTACCAAGTTTCTTAAAATAAAAGGTTATATGCATAAATTTACCCATGTATTTTATAAAAAAAAAAATCTTTTAGGACCCTAAATTTTAAAAATAATCTATTATGTCCTTGAAGTTGTAAACTTTGATAAAATTGTGTACCTCTCCATGCTAGCAATAAAAATTTTTTGGTGTTTTGACTTTTATGCAGAATATAAATTTGATGTGTGGTTAATATAATTTTTAGGACAATAACTTTCACATTTCTCAACAATCCATTAAGTATTTATTAGATCTAATTTTATAAATGAGATTATTTCATAAAATAATTTTACAAGTTGAAGTATTTAAGATGTGAAATTTTATAAGCTGAAATGTTCAATTAGTTGAAGTAAAAATTAAGGATCCCACAAATTTTTTTTGTAAAATACAAGGGTAAATTTATGTATCTGACAAAAAAAAAAAAAAACAAAAAAGATCATTTAGTTACTTATATTGAAATATGATATATAATATTGATAATTAGACAATTCACGATAATTTTGAAGTATAAATCACGTTAAATATTATTTTCAAATACTAGTAATTGTTTATTTTTGGTCTAACGCATAAATTTTTAATACTTTTGGCGATTATCTTTGCAGTCTTCTAGACTTTACGATGGACCCATCATGACCTGATACTTATATATTTTAATAATAACTATGTTTCTTGTCAGAATGAAATTTAAAAATGTATGATCATGATTGAATCATAAAAAGTTATTTCATTTTGACGAAGATATTATTATTACTGAAATGTGAAATTATAGGATAATGATTGAATCCCACAAAATTCAGAGACCACAAAAAGAATCAATCAAAATTCAGGGTGAAATTTATGTATTAGATGGTTTATTTTTCATACTCATTGTCTTACGCTCACGTGATCTTATATGAAACAATATTTTATTATTTTAATAGCAGTAATTTATTAATAGTATGACAACTATTTGTGATTGCATTAGTCAAAATTTTTGCCCTCGCACCACATGCAACATAAAAAATCCATGGAAAATTAAAAGACAACGTGCCTAAGTAGGAAATTTATCACCAAAATTGCAAAATTACAGATATGTATTATTTAAATGTAATGTTTATTTATTGTTTTTATTGATATAATTTTTAGTTTAATTTTTTTGTCTAATTATTATTTTTGGTGGCTACTTTGATAATAGCTATAAAAGTAACGCATAAGTAAAATTAGATTATAAACTAATCCATTGCTTTTATTTCATCAAAATAATATTCTTTTTTTTTTCGTAGAATTTAAAAAATTTCTTGAGTTAAATATCTCTAACCAATCAATTAATAATCTAAAAGATACATAAATTGTAAGTTAAGAGCGCGTTTAATTCAATTAATAATGTAGAGAAATTTGATAAAAATTTTAATTAGTAGGTGAGAGAATGCTAAATCTAATTATTTTTTTATTAATTTAGTCTTTTTGTTCTCAAAATTATAGTCCTGATATTTTTCACACAGTTTTAGAATAATTAGTTAAATTAATTTAACTATAATTTATTTTTTTATTTTTTCCTATATACCTTTAAAGATTCTAAATATTACAACACCTATTAATTATGTTTTGGACTTTTAAAATAGGATGAACGATTAGTATATTAGAATTTCAAAATTAATTATTTTTAGATTTTTTTTTCACTATCTAGAAAAATCCAACCACATTACTTGTTATAAAGGGGTTTTGAAGAGTAATTTTTTAAAAAATAAACTTTTATGTTAATTAATAATTAATTTGATGAAATATTTTTTTTTTTTTTGAGGGGATAATTTACGCACGTGCAAAAATGATGTTTAAAATTTTAAACATATCGGGCATATACATTAAACATTACCGTTAAAATAATTGCAATGAGGACCACCAACTTCCCTGCTGTAGTCCAAGCTGGCGGCTTCTCTTTCCGTACATAATACAAACACTAGGTGTTCATTTTATTCGTTGACTTCCAAGGATGATTACTATTTTATATTTTAGGATATTTAATTTTATTTAGTTGGTATTATTTTCAGAGAAGTTATTATTAAGGCCAAATAAAATAATTTCATTTGGACAAAATTACCCTCTTCTTTCATTGTACTTGGTTCATCTTCTTGTACCTAACTCTAAGCTCTTTTACGTGATTTGTTCTTCTTTCTTATAAGATGATGACATTGAAATAAAAAAAGTTAACACAAATAAATAAACAAAGTGTCTAGTTATTTATTGTTAATTGTTTATTCATACGGTTTAAATAAATCAAATATTAAATTTTTTAATTCAGGTATGGACAATTGAGCTTACGTTTATTAAAATTATCTCAAAATATGGTGAATTATAGAAGGGGAAAGAAAATTAGAGGGACAAGAGATATATTAAAGAAATTAGGATAAAAAAAGGGAGATAGAGAGGGAAGAAAAAAGGATAAAAAAACTGAATAAATACTTAACTCGAATATTTACTTATTCGAGTTAGCTGTATTAATTCGTATATCATCTATTATCAGTATCACACCTATTTATAAAGATAGGAGGATTGCACTCTAAGAAAAGTAAAGTTTCCTAAGATATTTACAATATATGTATGTCACTTATGTAAGTGTATAATTGATATGTTGCTTTACAGTTTTTGTATAAGTGTGATTTTTGAGGCCCAATTCACCCTCTTAGCATGTTTTTAATTACTAGAGATGTTTTTTTTCAATTGTGCCATCTTGGTCCTCTTATTTGGGCCTAATTTTTTAGGACGTCAACAACTTTCAACTTGACTCGGCTGGAACTCAATTTCCTTTTACAAACTCAAGTTCTAATTTGGGTCATTTATTTTCTTGAAACAGCTCAATTATAATTTATTGTTAATGTTTTTCTCCTCTACAGAATCAAGCTAAGTTTAAAATCAGTTCATGTATTAAATAAACTTAATCATAATTAGATTTAAGCTTGATTTATTAAAATTATTAAATGAATTTGAAAAAAAAAATTTAAACTGAATTTCGAGCAGCTCATAAATAATTTAATTTATTTAAAACACCATGTATAAATTTTAGTTTAGCTTTTTATTGAAATATTAAAATTAATTGTTTTAAAAAAATTATAAGTTATTATTATTGTGTGTAGTGTCTATATATATATGGAAAATTAATCATAACCAGAACTTCAAAATTAAAACACCTCATTGATTTGAAATTTAAAATTTGAAATTTGAAATTTCAAACTTTTACTCTTTTTTTTTTCACATTTGGTCATCATTCAACATAATAATTATGTACACAATGTTGAATTCTATAAGCATTAAAACTATTCTAACTTATCTGAATATTATTTGAGAAGTGTTGTTACAAATGCTTTTTTATTATATTCCTGATTAGGTAGCATCCATCTTATATTTAGTTTTATTAGTTATTAATTATTTAGTTCAAGAGTGATAAATGAATATTCCTATTTGTTGAATTTGTATTTTGTTCTTAGAATTTAAGACAGAGGTAAGCCTAATTTTTTAATTTTGTAATTCAAATTGTAATAATCAAGTTATGTTTTGAAATTTTTAGTTTGGGATTGTCAAATTGTTTCATTGGGATATTGATTTAATTATGTGTATTATTTATTTAGGGTGAAATTTAAATTATTTTTTTGTTCTACTTTTATATTATTAGCATTGTTGGTTTATTATTTCAGGTTGAAATTGTTTTTGATTGATTACATTTTTTTATATGTTTTCTATTGCACTTTCGAATATTGGATCCCTATTTTAAATTGGTTCAGGTTTCAAATGAATTGGATGAATTAATGATCAAATGGATTTGGATAGTACATGATAATTTTAAACCCGGGGGGGGTGGGGGGTTGGGTGGTTTGGGTTCGGGTAATTGATTTCTAGCAGTTACCCGCCCCGCTAGCAACCCTACCCCTCTCTCCTCTCTCTTCTATTGCAATTTGACACCACGAGAGTGGATAAGATCTAACCTCAAGCCCAACAACAATGGGGGGGGGGGGGTGTTGAGTTTGGGTAATTGATTTCTAGCAGTTACCTGCCCGCTGGTAACCCTACCCCTCTCTCCTCTATTGCAATTTGACACCACGAGAGTGGAGGTTCCTCCTCTTCATATCTTTGTCCTAAGATCTAACCTCAAGCCCAACAATAATCTCAAACCCGACTCCAATCCATTATTCCGTGGATGCTCAACCCGTGATTAAGATAGACCTGCGCTATACTCTTTTCTTTTATTTCTATAAATTTCAAAAGCATTATGATCTTTGATAATAGTGAATTCAAAATTCAATTCTCAAAGTCAACATTCTCAAAGTCAACAAAATTCAATTCTCAAAGTCAACATTCTCAAAGTCAACATTCTCAAAGTCAACATCAATTTTACGTGATCTGTGATCACTCGTTCACAATAGCCATCATTCTCCTTCGAATTTCGGCCGATCAAAGGTCAAGACCGTTACCAGGAGCTGCTCTCTTCATTAGTAATTTAATTGAATTTTTTGTAGTTTGATAATTATTAAATTTATTAAAAATAAAAAAGTTACTAACAGAATATAATGCTAATAATGTTCTAATGATAATTATAATTAGATCTTAATTTAAAATATAACTCGTGTGGAATGTGAAATTTAGGTCTACTTTCAGTAAGTTAGAATATGACTCATATAAAATATCATAAATGAACTTATAAAAAAAAGTATCAAACTTAATACTTTACCTAATATTATTCTTATTGCAATTACTTTTATTAGTATTGTCAAATATTTTCACTTTCCACATTATATAAAAAAAAAAAGTGTACAAAATTTCCATGCACTTGGACAAGTTGGGACATTGGAGATGGTCCTATTAGGTGGCTATGATTGTGACTAGCTTTGTTCATTCTTGATGTTTCATTATTTGGACAAAAAATTAAATAAATAGAGAACAAGGTTAAAAAAAACGTGACCCTTTGTTCCAAGTAATTTCTTGGAAAGTGCATACTGGCAACATAAAGTAATTTTTTCCTGTACTAAAGATTCTCTCTATGACTATGTTCCTGTTTCTTGATGTTGATTTTTCTTGGTGTTTTACTTTTCTTTTCTCTTTTTTTTTTTTTTTTTTTTTTTTTTTTTTTTTTTTTTTTTTTTTTTTTTTTTTTTTTTTTTTTTTTTTTTTTTTTTTGAAAAGACAAATGAAATCTTTTTTTCTTTTCAAGAAAATACACACATAAAATAAAATAAAGCATATGACATTATAATCATAAAATTAATATAAAAAATGCAAATAAGTTAGTTTTAAATTATTAAATATCCTATATTATAAGAAATTAAAATGGTGGGAAAAAATATAAGTTATGAAAAGAATTATTTCAATAATATATTTCAATGTAGCTTAAGAGGTGCTACAATTTCCAATAACTATACCAAAGAAATGTATAATACAGTCTAATAGGCTAAACAATTTCCAATAGCTACTCTGTAGCCCTGCCAATATTACACTGAGAGGTAGCAGTTTACCTTTTAATTGACATTTAGATAAAAATTTTTCAACGTTATCAAAGAGAATGATATATTAGATAAAAAATTTTCTCAATAATAATATCTTAATTGTTTTGTGATACTTGCACGAATTATTTAGGTCCGTATTCGCTTAACGGTTCATAAATCTGACTAATTTCTGCTCGTGTTTGGGGGTAAAGAAGCTGATCCGAGAGAGTTTGTATTACAAATGATTGAATCCATGGATTAAATCATAGTGATTAACTCTGTAACTGCTCTTAATTAAATTTTGAATAAAAATATATTTAAGTAATGTCTTCACGGTAGTGATGAAAGAAACAATATTCAAATAAAAGCCACTTAATAATGATAATTTAAATTTTCATTTCCTTAATTTTCAGGTAAAATTCTCCTGAAAAATACAATTTATTTTCACAGATTTAATTATATGTTTATGTAATTAAAGTATTTCATATGAGAAGTTTCCCAAGACAGCTAACTAGCACGAGCTTTGATTATAATCCAAGCAAGTTGTATATCCAACATAAAATGGATAATAATAAGACCTGTATTTTTTTTTTTTTTTCAAAAGAAGTTTTTGATTCTAGCGTATGCTTGTAGATAATCTGACCTTTATCATTAAGTTAGGGCAAAATAATATTAAGATTATATATGCTAATGCTAATATCTTTTATCGAGAACTCTCATCTTCAAAAATAATAAATCAGTAAAGTTATACCTAGAAGTCTAGTGTATATAGATTAAAGATTACAACAATTATAATTAATTATAACCTATTAATATATTCTCTAATGAAAAAAAATTAATACTTTATCTAATATTATTGTTATTACAATTACTGTAATATTAAAATATAATTATAATCTTCTAATTAATAATAATAATAATAATAATTCCCCTAAAAAAAAAAACAATAACTTCAATAATAACAACAATAATAAGAACAAAAAGAAATATCTGATCGTTAAAACCACGTAGTTTTGATGTAGTTTTGACGAAGGAGGTTTAAATGAATCAATAAACAAAACTACGTCGTCGGTTGCATTTTAATGATAGAAACAAAAACTTCTCTCAAATTTCAACTCAAAGTCAAGCGTTCTCCTCTCTCCCTACTCCCTGCGCCGCTCGTTTCTCCCTCTACATCCACAGACCACAGTCTTTCTTTATACCTTGCCGTCGCTTCCGTTCTTTACCGTCGCCTCAGCAGCAGTCGTGCTCTTCAAGCGTGCAAGTGCCAGGTTCGTTCTTGATTTTTTTTTTTATTTCGTTTCTCAGTTTTTTTTTTTTTTTTTTTTTTTTTTTTTTTTTTTTTTTTTTTCCGTTTCGCTTCGTCCCTTTTTCCTTTATTTATTTATTTATATAAATACATATAAACAGACAAAGAGGAGGAATTGTTGAATATATTGTTGAATTAAGTTGTGTTCTCTGTTTTTTTTTTTCGTTTGCTTCGTCCCTTTTCCTTTTTATTTATTTATTTATTTATATAAATACATATAAACAGACAAAGAGGAGGAATTGTTGAATATATTGTTGAATTGATTTGTGGGTTTAGCCGAGAGATATATGTCTATTGTTTTATTTTTTTCGTTTGTGGGTTTTTGCATGTTTTATTTGTTCAAAATATATTATTAAAAGGCAAAAGGATGGTGAATATAAGCCAATTCGTGGCTATATGAGTGAAATTTGACATGTTTGGTTTGTTAATAATGATTAAGATTGTGTAGAGCAGGTTGTGTAGAGATACTGAGAATGAGATTATTTGCGTATAATTGTCATATACTGAGAATGGTTTGGCAATAAAGTTTGGTTTTCTGCTGCTACAGTTTTATATATATATCGTATTCCTATCCAGTCTATATCTATCTTACGCTATCTTATACGAGTGTTACTTATTAAATATGATTCTACTAGGTACTTCTATAATGAAACGTTTAGTAACCTATATATATAATACCTGTTTTATAACCTATTCCCATATATTATATATATGAATTTAAGTAGGGTCTGTGATTTTATGATCAGGCTGCATTCTTTTTTTTTTTTTTTTTTTTTTTTCTTTTTTTGAGTGAAGGATATATGCCTAAGACTTGCGATAGCGATTTTTTTTTTTTTTTTTTGAGAAGGATATATGGCTGACTTGGATAGCGTGAACATTTAAGTGTTTAGTCATATTGCTACACTTTGAATTTGCTAGTTTAATTTGCTCCAAGTAAACTGTTGCTTTTAGATAGGAAATTACTAAACTCAATGAATTTTAGATAGTTTATCAAATTATTATAATATCAAAGTTCTTATTTATTTATTTTTCAGGTTCTTGTTCATGTGTGCAGTTGAATGTTTTTTGTGCCGAAGAAGATGTTGATTTTTAATCCTTGCAATCTTGGTTCTTGAATAAGTGGAGTCCAAGAATTATGTTTGTATTAAGAATATTATGTTTATGTCATTTCTTGTATTTTTGTTGTGGGGTTGTTCTGTTTTAATGTAATGTTTAATTCAGTAATTTTTTATTGAGATACTTTTTATTATGTTTTATATGGATTTAGTTTTCATTATATGATAATTTGTTACAGTTTAGTATTAATATATTTTAATTGATTGTGAGTTTGTTATTGTTATTATTCTTATTGAATTATATGGATTTAGTTTTCATTATATGATAATTTGTTACAGTTTAGTATTAATATATTTTAATTGATTGTGAGTTTGTTATTGTTATTATTCTTATTGAATTCTAATAGATGTTTGATTGTCAAATTGTTTATTGAGATATTGGTTCGAACTAGTTATTTAGGTTGAATTTCAATTGTTTTGTTTTATTTTAATATTACTATGTACTGTTGTTTTACCACATTAAAGGTTAAATTGTTTATTATTTTGAAGTCGAATTTTAATGTATTTTTATTATTAAATCTTGTGAAAAATTATGAGAAAGGTCAATTATGAGCTTCATTCTTTGCATTTTATTATGAAGAATACATTTACGTGATTATATATACATGAATCTGACAAATAATATCATGTGATGGAGAACAAAGATTACTGTAGTTATATAATTGAAACCATTATTCATACTATACCGTTATAAGTTGCGTGTAAACTGTGAAGCATTGAAAGATAAACCAAATTAGGTAAAGCAGTTAGTAAAATAAATTGTGCTTTTTTATCACTCAAATTCCAAAGTCTTAAATAGGATTTAGGGAGGATATATTTCTTCCCATGTCTAACTTATTTGGACCATTGTCTGATAGGATTTTGTCAAAAGGGTATCCATGCTGCATATTCCCTAATTCTACTTTGAATGATGCTATTATGTGTAGCAAAGGGATGATAATTAAATCTTACTATTAAAATTTTACCATGGTTTAGTCTTGTTTCTATGAAGCTGGATGTTCTAGTTTTTCCACTCACACGCAGAAGTTTACAACTTGATACTAGCTAGTTAGATATTTAAGTTTAATATTTCAGATTTCTGGTTGGTTTTATTCCTCTTTTTGGAAAAAAAAGAAACATTTTAGTATGATTTCCGTTTTGATTGTTGCATATATGTGTTTTTATGTATTATAAATGAGCAGGAGAAAGCATTCTGATTTGACCGGAAAACTTATTAAATATTTTAGTTTTGTTGTGTTTTAATAGATTTTGGTTGTGTAATTTTTTATTGAGGTATTGGTTTGCTTGCGTATTGCATCCATTTAGTTTGAATCTTGTATAGTACTTTTTATCAGGGTTTGGGTATTAAACAGTTATTACGGGTTGGAGTATTTGTATGTTGTATGGATTTTGGTTATCTTGGGTTGAACTGATATTTATATCAGTTCAGGTCGTATATGAGTGACACTAATTGGATTTGAAATGGATACAGGTAATGCTAATGTAATTTTAAAAGGGTTGAGGTACCTTAGCGGGTTTAGAAATGGGGAGGGCACCTTTCGCGGGTACCCTACCCATTACAATCCCTAGACTGGCTGTGTTGGGGGGGGGGGGGGGGGACCCATTAACAATCCCATTTCAGACTGCTTGTTGAGTGGGGGGGGACGGCGAGCAATAAATATGGTGACATAATTTCTTGATAATTTTTATTTATAATCTTTTTATTGAATTACTTGGGGGGGGGGGGGGGGGAGGCAATAATAGGGTGACATAATTTCTTGAAATTTTTATTTTATAATTCTTTTTTGAATTACTCTTTACTCTCTCTTAATAATACATGTAATACACGCCCCTTTCTTCAGTCAAAATAAGGTCTAATTGACCATAAAATGAAATTATTATACTAAATTAGTCCAAAAGTTCATTTTAGTTTTAATTGGACATTGGTTAGAAGTTACAGGTAGTAATTGAGAGTATTTGCGGAACATCATTAAGCACATTCTCCAAAGTCTGATCTTGGAGAAATTCCAATTATTATTTGCTCTTTTTTCTTCTCCTTTCTTCCTTTTAGTTGTTTTATTTCTTCTCCTTTTTATGTCATAACGTCATTATAGTTGCTTGAGAAATGTAACAGCATATGAAAATTGAGCCTGTACTATTTCTTATATTGGAATTATTACTTACATTAGTTTAAATTGTGGTTTCTTCTTACTTTTTCTTTTATTTATTTGAATAATTTGAGTTTCACTTTCTAGATGAAGAACATTTATAGTTGTTATCCCTTTGAGCAATTAGGTTACTAAGGAAATTGTTTATGGTGGTAATGTAACACAAATTTTGAATGCTTAATGAGGTGGATTTTCACATTCATTTGGTTGTTAATGATATTATTGTTTATATCTGCAAAACCTACAATTTATTCTTTTCTTTCTTATTTGAATATAATTACCTAGAAATGCAAAATCTAACTATGTTACGATTGAACTAGCTCCTCCTCCCCTTCCTTCTCCAACCAAAATTAAATGAAGAAAAGGCATGCCTTTTTGGCTATTGGGTAGTGAGAATATTGTGATTGCTTAATGTTAATGCTAAAACTTGATTATATAATCTTAGCAGAATTGTTGAAGTTCCAATACTAGAATGGATGAAGAGCATAATTTTTTAGGAGATAACAGCCTTGAAGATGTGGGATGGCTCTGCTCTTTGTCTGAATCTGAGCTTGTAAGTATCTCGGTGTCCTTTTTGATATATGTGTGTGTGTGTGTGGCTCTGCTCTTTGTCTGAATCTGAGCTTGTAAGTATCTCGGTGTCCTTTTTGATATGTGTGTGTGTGTGTGTGTGTGTGTGGTTCGTGTGTGTTGTTGGCCTCTGCTCTTCCCCATGATGTACCTTAATGAAATCTATTGTGCAAAAACATAATAATCACTTTATATACTTTATATAGTCATAATGTCATGAATCCCTCGCAGCAGCTTGTAGAGTATCTTCGAATAGCATTTAATATCCTTATGTGCACCATTTTTTATGATTTATGTTGCGTGTGTGTTGTCGTGTGTGTGGTGTGTGTTGTGTCTAGTGGAATCAGTTGTCTTATATGCTAGTCTAGTGTGTCTGTTCGTGTACTGTGCTATGACTGTGTACATAGTAGTCTAACTTGTGTCTGTGTCCTGTAGTCCAGTCGTGATTTGTAAAATGATTCTCTTGTTTCATTGTTATCTCATAGTGTCATTTTTCTATAGATGTATGCTTATTTGTTGTTGTTTTCTGTATTCTGCTGTTCGCAATTAGACGTATCTTGTTTGGTTCTCTGTGTGGCCTGTGTTGTTGTTACGCTCGGATCCCAAGATAAGTAGTTGTTACATGGTGTCGTGTTTTACCATGATTTTTTTTTCACATTTGCGTATTAAAGCTTATATTTCGCAATCACATGTGTGTTGAGAATCATAAGAATAAGATTGAGCAATCAACTAAATTAGATATATAATTTGTGTGAGCTGACATTCCATACCTAAGTGTAGTGTATACATGCCATAAATCTTAATACATGGCATCTGTATAGATTCTTTGTAGTGATTGTGTTATACGAGAGTGACTTTGCTCAATATGTGTCTAGTCGCGATGTGAGGCTTCATATCGCTGTGTTTCATATAAATATATGTATATGCATGTACTTAAGAGTTTTCGCTCCATTACTCGTGAGTTATGAGTATGTCTGTGCTATGTCGCCACAGTGATATATCTATGTCTGATCCTATATGGTGAGCTAGGCTCTTGTCGACTTAGATGATTCGCGACACTCAAAGATCATTCAGTGTCATTCATGCACATTGTGGTATAATGGTGTGTTGTTGTTGTCTAGTTAGGGTCTCTGCTAGTCTGTAGCATATCGACGTGTGTCGTGTGTGGGATGTCGTTGTGGTTAAACCTACGCGTGATTTTTAGTTTTTCAATTAAATAATGTATAGGTATTGTAAAAAAAAAAACATTGTGTCTGTTGTCTGGTGTGTGGTGTGTGTAGGTCTATCCTCGTGTGTGTGGTGTATGGTACATCGATTTTTTTTCATTGAATATAATGTGCTTTGTGTGTAGACAGAGTGAAAACATTGGATATAAGGGCTTGCTTTTGTGTGTGTGTGTGTGTGTACATGATTTTTTTTCATTGATTAAGTGTGTGTGAGACAGAGTGAAACTATTGGATTATAATTGGGCTGCCCTCCAAATCATGGGTTGAATTTGACATAAAATGATTTCTGTGGTTCCTGTCATTGTGGCACTCTTAACTATTGAAAATATTTAGGTGTTATATGGAAAGACCTTGATCTGTCACCTTCACTGTGCACTTGTTGATATTAATCATATGGAACTTTACATTTGTCAGAATATGCTGATTAGCTTGAAAATGCTGGTCATTCAACGTGCTAAAGTAATTGGTTATGAGGAACTAGCCACGAAATTTGATCTGAAGATGCTTAGAGCTCTTGGTAAGTTTTCCTCTCCAAACGCTTAAAACTAGCTTTATAATAATAATTATTATTATTATATTTTGTTATTATTTAGGAACTTAGGGTATATTTGCTAAAATTTGATGAAGTGCACAAGGTAAGAAAACTTTTGCTTCAAAACAAATTGGAAGGGAATGCAACTAGGGAAGAATCTTTATCTTACATGATCTGATAATAAGGAATTGTAAGGATCTTCACTGGGTTTGTGAACTGCTTGCTCCTCCATTGCGAGCGGATGAGATCTTTTTGGTGTTTTGCATGTGCTTCTTTTAGATTCAATGAGTCTCTATGAGGGAGAGTTGGAAAATTTCACTTTATGGGGAGGTATTAAATGCAATACTTTGGCTATTATGTTGATCATTTGGAGAGATTGCACCCTTAGTTTTTGCTAACAAAAATACTGTCTAATTATCATTTCTGAGAAGGTTTGTTATATTTTTAAGGTAATTTCGCTCAGCTATATATATATATATATATTGTAAAAGCTTTAGATGTTAAACGGCCGTTTGTGTCTTTACTTTTCTTTGTTGGACTATGCTCCGCATTTCAAGATCTTAGCAAAATGACACTTTTGCTTTAGGCTGCATTGCTTGGATAATCATTGCTTCTCCAATTATTTGACTTATCGATTGCTTAGAAATTATTGAACTACAGAAGACAATTTTCTTCAATAAAATCAGAACATCCAATTGAATGGATATAAGTAAAAGGGTCCATGGAAAAAGACTGTAATGCGTCTAGGAGTGATGTTGAATTATTTGAACCCCCAATGTGAAGTTTCTAAGCAATTTTTATGTGTGATTCTTCCATGAATTGTGACATCTGAATCCTGCATGCATTATTTGTTTGATGAAATACATTATTTGAATCTCAATTTGAAATAATGAACTTTAGTCAATAAATTGATTCTCACTTAATTAAAAAAAAGCAGGATACACAATTCTTTGACTTCGGTCATGAGTGCCTACTTCTAGTTATACTGTTTCTATCTTATTCGCTCCCTTCTCTTTGCACTTGATGTTCTAATAGCACATTCTGATATCTAAATTTCTATGCTAAAACTGTAACTTTACCATCTTTTACTGCCTTAAACCTATATGTAGTTACTGATCACTTTCCATGCAAGACGTTCTGTTGTCTTTCAATTATTTGGCCTGGTTCAAAACAACTTTCCATCTCTTGTAGTTGTTTAGAGGATGATGGTATTATAGAAATCTGATAGGTTTGATTCTTCTAGTCTTGGAGTGCTGATAACTGATAGTGGAGTGGAAAGAAGGAAACCAACCCTTTTTATTTGGAGCTGGGTAGACTTTTATGATTGGTCTTTTTACTTGATTAATAATGTTTTTATATACACATTGTGTGAAATATTCATATGTTGTACAGTCCTTAATTGTTTTAAGGCTCTTTGATATTATTTAAAAGTGAAGAGTATCATGGCAAATTCCATTTTATGCTTGAAACTGCCACGACATATATGTTGAGAGATTTAGTATCTTCTTCAAATATTCTGGACTTGTTTTGCTGGTTCCAACTCTTTGAACCACCCTTTTCTTTGTGTAATATGATAATAGTATATCAACATCCTTCTCTTGCATGGTTTTAGCGAATTGAATAAACAATTTGAAGTTTTCAGTTTTTACAAATGGCATTGCAAGATGACATTATATTACTTAAATGATTAATCAACTGTATGGATGGCTGAATTATTCTCAAAGACTGAAAATTTTCTCGTGTTTTGCACCCTTGAACCATGTGCAGCTCTTGTTTTGATGGAGCATCTGAAAGGAAACGTTGAAAAGTCATCTCATATCTCAGACTTGGACAATTCAACTTCTTTCATGCATGGTTGCAGTTTATTGCAGTCTAAACTTATGGACATCTTGAGCATTCAGGATCTAAAAACACGTATTGGTATTGATGAAAGGAAAAAACCGGTGAAAAGGTATTTGTCTTAAGGAACACTTGAGAATAGAGTTGTGAACTAATTTTCAATTATTGTTTCAAAAACAATATAAAATATTTTTTTAATCTGCTTTATTTCTCTATCATATTACTCCCTTCGTTCCATTTTAATAGCAACAAATAGACATATTACCTTATTCCACTTAAGTGCTCATTTAGGATTTTGAGACTACATTAATTATTTCTTTTCAACTTTACCCATATTTATTAGGTGTAATTTATTTTTAAATTTATATTTAAGATGAGCAATTTAGACATTGTACCATGTTTTTTTAGAAAATTAATGAATTTCAATCATTTTCTTAATCCTTGTTAAAAGATCAAATGTTGCTATTAAAGTATATCAGAGGGAGCAATATAATGGAATAAAATTTTATCAGCAATGATGGGAAATTTGTGATCTGATGTAAGACTTCTTGCACTGAGCACAATCTTGTGAATTACTATAAATCTGCTTTGATTATAACTATCTCTAGAACTCAACCTTACTCTATCTCCACCATTGGCCTTCATATCATCCCTACTTATAAAACCCCTAAATACACCAAGAACATACCTTTCCAGAGTCTTCCCTCTCCTTTATGTTGGACAAATCAAATGGTTCTCTATTAGGAATTTAGAATCCTAAAGAGTTAGGAGGTTAATTCCCCTTATAGCTTTTTTTGACTTAAATATCTGATTAGCTTATTGCCTGTTTGTTCTGTTGGTCTATCCCAAAAGGTTGCAACCTGATTTTTCTTTTTGTTTTTTTATTCATAGACCACGTGAAGACGATGCGGTGAAACAGAAGAAATGATTGGGACAAACATATTATGCAGCCAAACAAAGGTATGGTCATGTGAACACTATTCCTTCTCACACGACTCATCATTATTGTTTGAAATAACTCTGCATTAACCATGTTTTTCTTTTTCTTTTTTTGAAATTTCGTTGTTTAAGAGTTTGGTACAAATAAAGTTGAAACATTTACAAATCTGGAGTTGTCATTTTTGGCATAAATGAAAATCCATTTAGGCCATATTTGAAATGAATAAACTCCACAAACTTATAAATATTATAACTAAATTTTACCATTAACTGTAAATTTAACAAAATACAAAATTTCATGATACCAAATCAAAACAAGGGTTAAAATTTCTTTTTAAATTTAAGAAATTTCCTGTAGGGTCCAGTTGAATTTTGACGTGGTATCAGTTGCAGGTCCTACGATGTAAAATTTGACAGCGAATCGACTAATATTATTAATCCTTTTTGGAATGAAGAATTTACTTTGTTTCTGCCTTCCTTTATCTACTGCTGAAAGTTTTGACTGTCTGCTACTCATCGCCGGGGAGAATATTAGCCGTCCCTTGCAGGGTTGGGATATTTGAAGCTGTTAAAAGAGGCAGCAAGAACCAAGAGTTTACCTGAGGTTGGATTTCCATTGAACTAGTATTATAGGAGTTGGCAATAAAATACATTTTATTAAACAGAGACAGAAAACAGGTAATTTTTTATTTTATTTTTCAGATAGTCTATTAGGTTCTTGATTTTTTATTTTAAGGAGTGCATTGGTAAGAATACATACCTGAAATTAGAAAGCTTATCTTTAGAAAAAAAAAAAAAAAAGGATTTAAGTCAGATTAGGTTTAGAATGTGGTTTTATAAAATGCTAGAAAGATAATACAGTAAAAATGAAAGAAAAGTGAGAGTTCTACCACTAGTCCAAAGAATAAAAAGCTGAGAGGGCCCTAGATGAAGGTGTGTGATAGTGCCAGCGTTAGTTGGTACAAGAGAACAATAGAGAAAAAAAAAAGTGAAGATAGACGGAACACAAAAACACGTAACACTTATTCTCTGAAACCATTAATATCTTAAAATGCTCCATAGCACATTTGATGTGACTCTGTCTGCCCATCACATCCCACGCTCTTGTCTCTCTCCATTCCTATGCTTAATCATCATGCAAAGTTATAATGCACCGCTTTATTCTCTTGGTCTTTATCGAGTTGTTTTTTTTATATTTAGCGTAACATTAGTATAATAATAATTCTCGTATGTTTAAAATTTTATTCACTGTAAGGATTATTGTCATATGTATAATATGCGCTTATTTGTTATAAAAATATAATTTTTTACTCTGACTACGTACCCATAATGAATTTCTAATTTGGATTGTATGCTAGCTAAAGAGTCCACTATTTCCCTAGCCGTAGAATGAATTATTCAATTTGGAATACAATGTCTAGATTATAAAGGGTCCACTTTTCCTGAACTAGACTTAGCCTACTCATAATGATAATTTTGCATCGTGTACCTTGGCATGTATCCACAAATATTTTTCAACGTGCTAACATTTTTAGATTTTATTTGATTTTAATTAAATATTCTGTTGTTAGTGCATTGTATTATTTTTATAATAATATAAGATGATGGAAGAGAGTCTGAATTAAAATTAATTTAATTCAAGAAATATTCAAGTTAGTGCAAAAAATAATACAGCAACTTCTTTTATACTATAAGTCATTATATATTCTAGTTGATTTATAACAAAAATAAATCTCGCGCAATTAAAATATACTCAGGTCATAATTGATAAGAGTTAATGTTGAGAATGAGCATTTAAAAAGCAATTAAAAGATTTATGCACTTCATTCACAAACAAATTTTCTATGTTTCCACAATTCTTGGCTGGATCATCACTATTACTACCATCAATTATTGACAACTAGCTCAAGTTTAATAATCTGTCTGTGTTTTGTTTATTTCACAAAACATATTCTTATATTTTAAGTAAATAATTGTTTTCTGTGTATTTAAAATTATCTCCATCCTACTTTATTATATCTCTATACATATAAATAATGTGATTATTTGATAATAATGTAATAATATTCAGACAAAGCAATAAAAGAAATACAGACTAAAGAAATGCGATATCTCGAACGCGATAAAATAATCTATTTCTCCTATACACATATTAAAAAAAAAATAAGATAATAAATATAAAAGAACAGAAAAACAAAGCAAAGCTCCTAATAGAACGGACTTTATACGTAGAAAATAACTGACTATAAATACGACAGAGTTG
Source organism: Jatropha curcas (assembly GCF_014843425.1). Next base: position 3,422,581 of record NW_023591140.1, on the reverse strand, counting down.
GGTATTAACTCATAGTGAATCACGGTTGGGCCCAAAATGCGATAACTCTTTGAACGACGGAAGTGTTTCAATCACGTTATATTGAATCATCACACTTCACAATGAGAACATTGCAAGATGAATTATACAGCGTATGTATTCTTACACAATTTGGCACTTCCTTTAAAAAAAATATCAAGAACCTAATAGCATCTATTACTTGAAATGAATTATATAATAAAATATCAAAAATTCATACGTGTTTATTCGTGTACCTTTGTGTGTAAAATTGTATTTAATTGCAAAAACTCCTGAAATATAATTACTTAGCTTTCAATGGAAATCCAAACCTCAGAGTGAGAAAGCTTCTATCTGTCTTTTTGCAGACCCTTCTTTTTTCTAACAGTAACTATCGCAAACCCTGTGCATAATGGGTTACGCGCAAACTATCTCTCCTCTCGGCGACACTGAGTAGCATTAGAGCAGTTCCAACAATCAATCTGATTTTGATGGTGTCAAGCAAGGCTAGATTAAATGCTGAAGGCAGAAAACAAAGTAAACATGGATCTTCATTCCACAAAACAAGGATTAATAATATTTAGTACACGATTCAAGCTGCTTCAATTATCTTACACTATTTATCTAGCACACGTGAGCTATCTGGATAACCCTTACAAAAATTCTAATCCATAACGTATCCCTACACGTTTGCAATGCAATATTTGCTCTTATTGATTCTAAAAAAGAGAAATTTAAAATCACCTTTGTTTTTTGCTCTATTCAATGAATTCACCTTTGTTATTTATTACGTGTTAAATTTTGTACAGCATCTTTAATGTAAAAGTTATGCAGTTATAATGTGTGTGTGTGTGTGTGTACATGATTTTTTTTCATTGATTAAGTGTGTGTGAGACAGAGTGAAACTATTGGATTATAATTGGGCTGCCCTCCAAATCATGGGTTGAATTTGACATAAAATGATTTCTGTGGTTCCTGTCATTGTGGCACTCTTAACTATTGAAAATATTTAGGTGTTATATGGAAAGACCTTGATCTGTCACCTTCACTGTGCACTTGTTGATATTAATCATATGGAACTTTACATTTGTCAGAATATGCTGATTAGCTTGAAAATGCTGGTCATTCAACGTGCTAAAGTAATTGGTTATGAGGAACTAGCCACGAAATTTGATCTGAAGATGCTTAGAGCTCTTGGTAAGTTTTCCTCTCCAAACGCTTAAAACTAGCTTTATAATAATAATTATTATTATTATATTTTGTTATTATTTAGGAACTTAGGGTATATTTGCTAAAATTTGATGAAGTGCACAAGGTAAGAAAACTTTTGCTTCAAAACAAATTGGAAGGGAATGCAACTAGGGAAGAATCTTTATCTTACATGATCTGATAATAAGGAATTGTAAGGATCTTCACTGGGTTTGTGAACTGCTTGCTCCTCCATTGCGAGCGGATGAGATCTTTTTGGTGTTTTGCATGTGCTTCTTTTAGATTCAATGAGTCTCTATGAGGGAGAGTTGGAAAATTTCACTTTATGGGGAGGTATTAAATGCAATACTTTGGCTATTATGTTGATCATTTGGAGAGATTGCACCCTTAGTTTTTGCTAACAAAAATACTGTCTAATTATCATTTCTGAGAAGGTTTGTTATATTTTTAAGGTAATTTCGCTCAGCTATATATATATATATATATTGTAAAAGCTTTAGATGTTAAACGGCCGTTTGTGTCTTTACTTTTCTTTGTTGGACTATGCTCCGCATTTCAAGATCTTAGCAAAATGACACTTTTGCTTTAGGCTGCATTGCTTGGATAATCATTGCTTCTCCAATTATTTGACTTATCGATTGCTTAGAAATTATTGAACTACAGAAGACAATTTTCTTCAATAAAATCAGAACATCCAATTGAATGGATATAAGTAAAAGGGTCCATGGAAAAAGACTGTAATGCGTCTAGGAGTGATGTTGAATTATTTGAACCCCCAATGTGAAGTTTCTAAGCAATTTTTATGTGTGATTCTTCCATGAATTGTGACATCTGAATCCTGCATGCATTATTTGTTTGATGAAATACATTATTTGAATCTCAATTTGAAATAATGAACTTTAGTCAATAAATTGATTCTCACTTAATTAAAAAAAAGCAGGATACACAATTCTTTGACTTCGGTCATGAGTGCCTACTTCTAGTTATACTGTTTCTATCTTATTCGCTCCCTTCTCTTTGCACTTGATGTTCTAATAGCACATTCTGATATCTAAATTTCTATGCTAAAACTGTAACTTTACCATCTTTTACTGCCTTAAACCTATATGTAGTTACTGATCACTTTCCATGCAAGACGTTCTGTTGTCTTTCAATTATTTGGCCTGGTTCAAAACAACTTTCCATCTCTTGTAGTTGTTTAGAGGATGATGGTATTATAGAAATCTGATAGGTTTGATTCTTCTAGTCTTGGAGTGCTGATAACTGATAGTGGAGTGGAAAGAAGGAAACCAACCCTTTTTATTTGGAGCTGGGTAGACTTTTATGATTGGTCTTTTTACTTGATTAATAATGTTTTTATATACACATTGTGTGAAATATTCATATGTTGTACAGTCCTTAATTGTTTTAAGGCTCTTTGATATTATTTAAAAGTGAAGAGTATCATGGCAAATTCCATTTTATGCTTGAAACTGCCACGACATATATGTTGAGAGATTTAGTATCTTCTTCAAATATTCTGGACTTGTTTTGCTGGTTCCAACTCTTTGAACCACCCTTTTCTTTGTGTAATATGATAATAGTATATCAACATCCTTCTCTTGCATGGTTTTAGCGAATTGAATAAACAATTTGAAGTTTTCAGTTTTTACAAATGGCATTGCAAGATGACATTATATTACTTAAATGATTAATCAACTGTATGGATGGCTGAATTATTCTCAAAGACTGAAAATTTTCTCGTGTTTTGCACCCTTGAACCATGTGCAGCTCTTGTTTTGATGGAGCATCTGAAAGGAAACGTTGAAAAGTCATCTCATATCTCAGACTTGGACAATTCAACTTCTTTCATGCATGGTTGCAGTTTATTGCAGTCTAAACTTATGGACATCTTGAGCATTCAGGATCTAAAAACACGTATTGGTATTGATGAAAGGAAAAAACCGGTGAAAAGGTATTTGTCTTAAGGAACACTTGAGAATAGAGTTGTGAACTAATTTTCAATTATTGTTTCAAAAACAATATAAAATATTTTTTTAATCTGCTTTATTTCTCTATCATATTACTCCCTTCGTTCCATTTTAATAGCAACAAATAGACATATTACCTTATTCCACTTAAGTGCTCATTTAGGATTTTGAGACTACATTAATTATTTCTTTTCAACTTTACCCATATTTATTAGGTGTAATTTATTTTTAAATTTATATTTAAGATGAGCAATTTAGACATTGTACCATGTTTTTTTAGAAAATTAATGAATTTCAATCATTTTCTTAATCCTTGTTAAAAGATCAAATGTTGCTATTAAAGTATATCAGAGGGAGCAATATAATGGAATAAAATTTTATCAGCAATGATGGGAAATTTGTGATCTGATGTAAGACTTCTTGCACTGAGCACAATCTTGTGAATTACTATAAATCTGCTTTGATTATAACTATCTCTAGAACTCAACCTTACTCTATCTCCACCATTGGCCTTCATATCATCCCTACTTATAAAACCCCTAAATACACCAAGAACATACCTTTCCAGAGTCTTCCCTCTCCTTTATGTTGGACAAATCAAATGGTTCTCTATTAGGAATTTAGAATCCTAAAGAGTTAGGAGGTTAATTCCCCTTATAGCTTTTTTTGACTTAAATATCTGATTAGCTTATTGCCTGTTTGTTCTGTTGGTCTATCCCAAAAGGTTGCAACCTGATTTTTCTTTTTGTTTTTTTATTCATAGACCACGTGAAGACGATGCGGTGAAACAGAAGAAATGATTGGGACAAACATATTATGCAGCCAAACAAAGGTATGGTCATGTGAACACTATTCCTTCTCACACGACTCATCATTATTGTTTGAAATAACTCTGCATTAACCATGTTTTTCTTTTTCTTTTTTTGAAATTTCGTTGTTTAAGAGTTTGGTACAAATAAAGTTGAAACATTTACAAATCTGGAGTTGTCATTTTTGGCATAAATGAAAATCCATTTAGGCCATATTTGAAATGAATAAACTCCACAAACTTATAAATATTATAACTAAATTTTACCATTAACTGTAAATTTAACAAAATACAAAATTTCATGATACCAAATCAAAACAAGGGTTAAAATTTCTTTTTAAATTTAAGAAATTTCCTGTAGGGTCCAGTTGAATTTTGACGTGGTATCAGTTGCAGGTCCTACGATGTAAAATTTGACAGCGAATCGACTAATATTATTAATCCTTTTTGGAATGAAGAATTTACTTTGTTTCTGCCTTCCTTTATCTACTGCTGAAAGTTTTGACTGTCTGCTACTCATCGCCGGGGAGAATATTAGCCGTCCCTTGCAGGGTTGGGATATTTGAAGCTGTTAAAAGAGGCAGCAAGAACCAAGAGTTTACCTGAGGTTGGATTTCCATTGAACTAGTATTATAGGAGTTGGCAATAAAATACATTTTATTAAACAGAGACAGAAAACAGGTAATTTTTTATTTTATTTTTCAGATAGTCTATTAGGTTCTTGATTTTTTATTTTAAGGAGTGCATTGGTAAGAATACATACCTGAAATTAGAAAGCTTATCTTTAGAAAAAAAAAAAAAAAAGGAAAATTCGGCCGGAGGGTGAGAGAGTGAGGCCCGGGTGCGCGCGCGGGGCGTTCGTTAAAAATGTGGCAATACGATAATGCACTCTTCTCAAGATAGCTAATATACGCCGTGCCCTTCCCGGAGGAAATCTTAGGCGCTATATACTCTATCCTCCCTTCTAATCGAGGATTAGAAATATATTAGTGGCGTTAGTATTCGGTGGGGGCGCTATCGAAAGTGGTAATAAGAGGGGGGGGGGGGGGCCCCCCCGGGGGGCCTCCTTTAATTTTTACCCAAAAAGGAGGTCGGGGGGATCTTTCCCCCCGGGGGAAAAAAAAGAAAAAAAAAATTTGGGGAAATTTTTTAACGGGGGGAAATGGGGGGGGAAGGAAAAAAAGATATAGGTGTCTTCTTTCCAAAGGGGCCCCACTTCCGGGGGGCGGCCCTCGTATTTTCGTTGTTAGGGGATTTCTCTTACAATTAAATATATCTAAAGTGTCTTATTGAAGCCAAGAGAAGCAGGAAAAGAGAAGGGGAGAGTGGTGTTGTTGGATATAATATTTTTATGTATAATAAATATAATATTACCAAGATAATACCTCATCTAGGTGTATTCACCAGTGGTGGCTTCCAGATTGCCGTGTGAAAAGGATAAAGTCTTTATTCTGAAAAACACTAGGGTATAGAGATTAATCTATATTAGAAAAGACAGAGAGAAAAAAAGGTACTTCAAGTTTTTGTTGTGAATAGTGAGTGTGATGAACACCTAAGGGAAAAGTAGAAGGATACACTCGCAAGAATATAAGAAGACGTCAATACGCCAGTTGGGGCTTACATACTCTGATTCTCTTAGTGATATTAAATATCAACTTCGCTCGTGTGGCGCGTGTGCTCTCCTCGTGCTCATTAGGTTGTCGATTACTCGATATTATATTATATGCTTTTCTCGGAGCGCGCATGTGCTCTTTATATGTTTTTATATGGGGTGTTTTTGTATTATCTTTATTATGGTGGACATTAGTAATAATATATAGAGGCCGGGTGGCGAAAGAATTTATTATCAGCTTTTCTTTTATGCTCTATTCTGTGGGGCGCGCGTTGGTGGTGGCAATTATTATTTTTATATTTCTCATAATTAAATTTCATTTAACCCTCTGTGGGTTGTTATTTTTCTCCTCATAAACCCTAATTTATTTCATAATTATATATAGACCTTAATTCCATATAGAAGGGTGGTAGGCGATACACCAAAAATATAAAAAAATAAAACATCTGGCCAGGATGAATATACCTTTCCACGGTATGGAGAGACAGATGGTTCTGGCTTGGGAAAAAAATGAATACATACGTGAAGGTAAAAAGAAGTGAATGAATGAGTGCTAATCGTGTAGAGAGGGGGGCCGAGGGATTTTTTTTTTTTTTTTTTTTTTTTTTTTAATTTATAGAAAATAGATATTTACGTCGGAATCCTTTTTCTTTGTTGTTTCTTTTGCTTTGCTGAATATATTTTATCAAATAATTCATTTTTTATATTTTGATTATAATATAAAAAATAATTAAATAATTAAGAAAAATTAATTTACTAAAATTAAAAATACTTGGAATAAAAAAAACGATTAATTTTGCTAGTTGTCAATAATTGATGGTAGTAATAGTGATGACTAGCAATGTGGATTCAAGAATTTGTAGTATTGAATGCATATATTTAATTGCTTTTAAATGCTCATTCAATTACTTTATCCATATGACCGAATATTTAATTGCTTCGATTTAAATTTTTTTGTAGAAAATCAAACTGAATATAATTATTTATAGAATGAGTCTGGTTTAATTTTCAATAACATATTTTTGAATTAAATTAATTTAATTCAGATTCTCCCATTTTATATAATAAAAATCAAGCCAAACAGATAAAATTTATTAAAATCAAAATCAAAATCTAAAAATTTAGAGGTTGAAACTTTTGTTGGATACATGCCAGGTACACTGAATGAAAATATCATTGTAGGCTATGTGATAGGGAATAGTGGACTCTTTAACTAGCATTTACCAAATTGAAATTCATTATGGGCTAGGGAATAGTGGACTCTTTAGCTAGCATTTACCAATTTGAAATTCATTATGGCTACGTAACAGAGGATATTATATTTTTTCAATAGCATTTATCAAATGACAATAATCTTACAGTGAATAAAATTTAAACTCGAGATTTTTTACTTTTTACGTATTAAAAAAAAAAACCGATAAGACCAGAGCATACGTGAGTTAAATTTGCAATGATGATTAAGCATAGAATGGAGGAGAGACAAGGCGTGGGATGTGATGGGAGAGAGACACAAATGTGTTGGCTTTTGAGATTATGGTTTAATTAATAAGTGATTTGGCCGTACTACTTTTTTCTTTGTTTCTTTGTACCAACTAACGCATGGCACTAAAGCTTCTCGGGGCCCCTCCTGTTCTCTATCTGACTTTGTAAAGAGCTCTCCAGTCTTCTTTTCTTTTCTTTTTCTTTTTTCTTTTTACCACAACTGATACTTAATTTATTAAATTATTCAAAAAATAATTAATTAAATTAAAAAAAATAATTACTTAGTCCCTTAAACTTAATAACAATTAAAATTTAATCTTTTTAAGCAAATATATTGACCAATTCCTAAATTTTGAGTTGAATCTTCAATTTAAAAAGTGTTATTTTTGTCGTTAATTGATATATTAAATAATAATTAAATAGTAAACGTGAAAAGCTAAATAATAACATTACACTTCACTAAATGAAAATGTTTAAATAGTCAAATATTATAGAGTATGTGATCTCTAAGATAAACTTTTTAGATAACATAAGTTTAACGTGTTTAAACTTTACGGACTAATCGGTAAATTTGTAAAATAATAATATGAAATTATATAATCCTAGGACTAAATAGTAATTTACCTTTAAATAGTAATATACTTTGCTTCCACCCAAGTTAAAGATTATGGAGAGTTGTGGAATTTCTTTTGGAAAATTTGAGTCCGCTACGCAATACAAATTTTCACCAAGAAGTCAAAACTCATAATTCCAAAGGGAAATAACAGTATTTTAAAGATAGTTCAAAAGGTAGGATTAGGGCCAAATTATGATCATGGAAAACCCACCTTGTCTCCATTTTGTGACGTACACATATGGTATCGCACGTGCACGTCACGTTCCAAAAATCAGAAAATCCTTTGATCTCCTACAAGCCTCTCCATTAATATGAGACAATGACTAAGCAAAGACATCTTTTTTTTAGTCCTAGGTCGGGTGTAGGAGTCGACCTGATGATCGGGTTTAGATGGACTTCAAATGCTAAGTTTTTTTCTATGTTTTATTAATATAATTACTTTATTTCAAAAAAGAAGGAAGAAAAAAATTAGTTGCTCTAATGGAAAATGAGTTAAAAGTTAGGTTTTACACAGAAATCGTAACCTTAGTCTTAAGATAATAACTAAGTGTCGGCAAAAGAAAATTACAAAGAAATCAAATAAAATACTTATAATTAGTGGATAATGGTCATTGGACCTAAAGGCTTTTGCTTAAGAATCACGGCACTTATTTACTCCCTCCATGAGATCATGCAAACACCAAAAACGAAATCCACCAATCAAAGTCTCAACTTTGGAAATATATATTAATTATATTCTTTAGCTAATTATTATGTTTGGGCTAATAAGTAATTAGTATGTGGTTAACAACTTCTAAGGTCAATGTCATTATTAAATCATTTGTATGGTCTTGTTCTTTGAATGTCCAGGCAAAATCATGTAATTGTAATCAAAAGAAAATCTTTTTTTTTTTTTTTTTTTCAAAAGAAAATCCTTTTTTTTTTTTTTTCTCTTTCTGTTTAATAAAGCATCCAAAAGTGCAATTTGGTCAAACTCTCTTCCATAACTAATTGTCTGCCAACTATGCAAGTATTCAAATAATTTAGAAAATAGTTCTATTAATAGAAAAAGCATATATTTTTTTTTTTTTTTTCTCTTTCTGTTTAATAAGCATCCAAAGGGTAATTTGGTCAAATCTCTTCCATACTAATTTGCTGCAACATTGCAAGTATTCAAATAATTAAAAATATTCTATTAATAGAAAAGCATTAATATAACAATAATGCGAACAACTCACATTGGCAAATTAAAGGTAAAAAAGAGTAATTTAAATGAGATGAATCTGTAAATTCAAAGCAGTTTTATGCTAAAACTGTCAATTCATTTCCTGTCTGGGAAGATAAAGTTAGAGGATTTAAATTAGTAAAATTAAATAAAATTTTCTTTTAAAGAATTTAAAAGAGGTTCGTTTGTCCAAACACTAGGATATAAATGTTATCTGTGATAAATAACCACTTACACCTAGGAATTTGAGGATTCCTTTCTCGTTAGATTCAAGATTTTTTGAGTTAGGAACATTTATATTATTTTTAGGTATTGCTTTTCTTTAAATTTGTTATTTATTCCAAACTTTCTAACCACTTTGGATTATGGGATGTTTTATGTTGGTTAGTTAGTAGCCGTTGAATAATGCATTCTTTGTGAATGTAATACTCATTTTTCTTTCGAAATATGACCATTAAATTTATTCTATTCATAGTTTTTTTGTGACTTGGTTGGAATGATTGTTATTATCTTTATTATTATTATTATTATTATTATTATTATTATTATTATTTTACAACATTGAAGTGTTAATATTATCTCATGTTTTGTATGAATGATAAAGACAGCACCGTGGCTAAAGAAATACAACCTGTTTACTCATATTTGAGTGAAATTTTCGTTGCTAGTTCTATTTTCTTAACAGAATATCATTTTTTGTGATTTGAAGACTAAGGAGCAACATAACATGTGATGAATGATCATGAAGTCTTTGTTGATTTTTGTCGCTTATTCATTAGGACACAATAGATTTATGTGGGAAACAATGCACGTATTGGAGTCAAAGGAATTAGTACATGCAAATTAATTTTTTATGAAGGATTGACCTTGATCCTACATGAAGTCTTATATGCTTCAGAAATTCGACGGAATTTGATTTTAGTTATTATTTTACTTAGATTGGATTTCAATTGGTATTTTCATGGTAATTCAGTATGTTTATATTTGGAAATAATGTTTTATGGTTCTTGTTTTATTTTGAATAATTTATTTTGAATGTTGTTCAAAGTGCAATTTCCAATGTTAGTTTTTTCCTTTTCTATAAATTCACAAAATTATGAAAATGATCGATTTGAATGTATGAACATATTGTCAATAAAGAATGGATTGTTTAACAGAAGTAGGTTTTCAAGGTGAAAATGTCTACCTGTGAATATTGTCTAGCGAAAAAACTGCCAGGAAACCATTTGGAAAAGGAACTGGAGCCACCATATAATTGCAATTAGTTCATTCTGATATTTGTGGTCAAATGGATGTGAAGGCTAGGCAAGGTGCCTACTATTTCATTAGCTTTATAGATGACTATACACGCTTTGATTATGTCTATTTGATTTCACATAAGTTTGAAGTTTTAAGTTGCTTTAAGAATTATATTAACTTGATCATACTTGCGGTTTAAACCTAGCTACTACTTGAGCAATAACGGTAACTATTCCTCCATCACAGATCAAGCTTTTCTTTCTAGTAGCAATAACAAACAAGTGTTCACCTATCCACAACCGAAAGTTCACCTTAATGATCCTCATCATGCAATAGATAATAAATTACTTAGGATGAGAAACTACATTATTCCTATCTCCACGCCCAAATATGGTATATGTTAAAAGTCTATGGACATACCAAATGACTAGATTTCTAATTTTAAATGCCTTACGCTTACTGGGATGATAAAGTTGAGTGAGTATAATTATTATGCTTCCCCGAAATGCATGAGCATTGAAATTCGCAAAAATGTCATCAACCCCATTGTTTGGAAATCAAAATATATAATTTAGCTTTTTAATAGTCAAACTATAAGCATTTTCCACAAAGTAAAAGTCATTTTTTCTATAGTTCTCCTTAGAAACTTGTCTCTTTTCTATTCCTAAGGTAGAGAGAAATATAAGAATAAATTCCTTAAATCCTAGGAATTCATTTTTACAATTTTTGATAGCACGACCAAATTAATAAATCACATGTAGTCATCTTCAATTTGCAAAGTGCCCATAAATTTATCATCTATGTATCTATCATGCATAAATCTCCTAGGAGAAAGATCAAAGTAACTTTTTTAGCTCGGTAAAATCCACTCTAGGGTTTGAGGATGAAGCTCCCTTAGTTTCAACCTTTATGTTCACTAATTGCTTGATTCTAGGCATGATTTAAAGTCTTCAAATTATAGAAAATCTTAAGCGGCTATCGACTTTGAGAGAGAGAAGAGAAGAATAGAAGAGATATAAGGTAGACGAAAAAAAAAGGTTTGTTGAGTTGGAATTTGAAACGTGAGTTTGGTAAAGTAACTCGACACAGATGTGTTGGCCTAAATTGAAGAAAATCTTTAAAAGAGTCAGGAGCCTACATGACCCATCAACACATTCGTGTTCCTAAGAATTTGACTTGTGTTAAAATAACACGATCATGTTGCCGTTGATGAAGAATATTCCTTTTCATTTTGTTTTTAAAACTCCAAACACCACTTCCAGAAACCTAAAACAGACAAAATAAACTCCCATCGTCGTTAAGGAATTGGACGATACATGCATATATACAAGGTTATTATAATATCGAGTGAGTAAATCAAGGTTGTCTCTCAAGGAAGCAATATTTGCAAAATTTTAAATTAATTAATTTGGTACAAATTGAAATTAAAAAGAATCCTAAACACTCTAAACTAGTTTATCCACTACAAAAAAAACGCTAATTTGCGACCGAAATTTGCGACCGACAAGTATCGGTCGCAAATTTGCGACTGATTTGCTACACAAGAATAAACAGTCGCAAATTTTAGCGGTAACAATTCCCGCGATTTTGTTTCTCAGTTTGCGACTACTATGTGACGGATTTGCGACCGATTTTGCGACCGATTTGTGACGGATTTGCGACCGATTTTGCGACCGATTTGCGACTTAGGGTTATTCCATCGCAAAATTTCGCGGTTCAAAATTGGGAATAAATTTTGCGATCGATATGCGACATATTTGAGACCGACTTATTGCGACCGACTGTGGTAGTCGCAAATCAGTCGCAAAATGACACGAAAGTAAAACGACGTCGCAGGGTAAAAAATTGCGACCGATATTAATAGAATTTGCGACCGACTGTCGGTCGCAAATTTTAGGGCTTTAAACTCCTTCTTTCTTTCTTCTTTCTTTCTTTCTTCTCCTCCCCTCTCCTTCTCCTCTGTTCGCAAGGGCGCTCAGCCGCTCCTAACGCCGCTCCAGCCCGCCTGACGCCGCTGCAGCCCTCGTTGACGCCGCTCCAGGGCCCCTCCGATCACTCTACCCACCCGTCTTCTTGAGGTATTTTGCGATTTGTGTTTCAAATTTTTTGAATTTTTTTTTTTGCGATTTATTTGTATTTGGGCATAATTATTTGTATATTTGTAACGTTATTTAGTTTATTGCATCTTATTGTTTCATTGAAACTAGTCTGTTGAGCATCATAATCAATTCTCATTGAGCTAATGATTTCCAGCTACATTGGTCATATTTTTCTTCGTAATTGTTTGTTTCTTTCATATTTCAACACTTTTTTTTTTCTAATTGTTTAGCTGTTCCTTATATTTTGCCATGTCGCTTTATTAGGTTACCTCTTATTCTATAATTGATAACTGTCCCTATAAGGCAATAACCTTTTATGTACCTGTTAAAACTGTTTCCATAACAATTTAAGAATAGTCTATTTCATAGAAACAATAATTTAAATTGGATGGCCTGTATTTGGTCTATTGTTCAATCAAAATTAATTAAGATGGAACAAAGATATGTCTGCCAATTTTGAGCCCATTTGAATTGGAAAAATTATGTTCACCACCCCAAGCTTACAATACAAATTTAAAGGCCTCCTAGCAGCTATTCTTAAAGAAAAATAAAAAGCGATGGCAGTAATTTTTTTATTAAAAATTTTGTTATTTATCAATTATATAATTTTTAATTTACGTAAATGTATGAATGTGGGAAATATATGAATTTGTGCAAAAACGGACATTAATATTATTTATATTCAACGTTAAACTGCTTCCTAATTTAATATTATTTTTAAGTTCTTTCTGTTTAATTTTTTTTTTTTCTTTTAATCATGTTGTCGTACATAAATAGCATCTCAAAAAGTGTTTTTGTGTTATATATTAAAATCCCCTCCCTTCCCATTCCTTTCAATCCTAATTGTAGTAGAATCCAATCCATAAGTTAGAAAAGCACTACTACATGTTCATTGGACCATCATCATACCATCATCATAAGTACAGTACTGCTAATGATGATAAAAACCTAGAAATTGATTAAGGTAGAGAAATAGAAAGAAATTAATTAAGAAAGATAAGTTCTATTACATAAGTACTGAAAATTAACTAGCAATTATTAAATAATTGATCATTAAGCTCTATTATTGCATTATTAAATTGCTAATTATGGCAGCTTGTGCATTTTGTGCATTTTGTGTTGGACCTTATTAGCAGCTCAGGAACTGAAGCATCTTTTGCAGCCAGATATGGTTGTTTGGTTATCATAGAAAATGTAAGGCTCTTTGAAATTTTTAGATCAAAACTTAAAGTTATATGCTTCTTCAAACTAAATTTGGTTTTAGTGCTCTGCAGGTTGAGCGTCTAGCTGTTGGAGCATTAGTCTCTATAAGGGGAATTGGTCGTGTCAAGATTGTGAAATTTTTGCAGGTGAATTTCAAAAGACTAAAGTGCCAACTAATTCGATGACTAAAGTGCCAACTAATTCGATGAAGTATTGGTATATAGGCTGGAAACCCAGAAGTGCGGGCTACTGGTCCAAAGGACTATTTAATTAGTCATCTTCTTGGTATAACAAAGCCACGTATCATACTTAAATTGTATGTTGATTCTCAGGTAAATGAATTTTATAAGTGTTCATATAAATCCATTAAATCATAGTATTTTCATGTTACTTCCGCCTTAAAATTGGTATCAGAGCCACTAGGGCACTATCGGGCCCGCTCCATGGAGGGTTCTCACAGTGTGACACTGTGACGAAGCACTGGCTCTTACCTCCAAGTTATCCTATTCGACGCTCTGAAGCCTGGCGGTTAAATTCCCCAGATCCTTCACCGTCAGCCCTTCAATGGGGTAGGTTGGCATTGTCGCGAGGCAACAAAATCGATAAAGCCGTAAAAAGTGGTTCTGAGGTACTGCAGGTTGGAATACTTCAAAATGTGTAGCTTATTATGACTCAGCTTCTCCAAGGCAACTAATTATTTGTTTGCAATTCCAATTTGCAGTCAGAGCCTTACTTGATAGGTGAAGTTATAGGACTGGATTATCCTTGAAGGTGAAAGCATTATAAACTTCAAAAAATAACTTTACAGTAAAGGAGGCCTCTTTACAGTTTGAATAGCTTTGGAACATTAAATTAAAGGTAATTCACTGGTTTTGAAATGTGTCCATGAGAGCACAGCGGATTGTAATGTATTCATATATGACAGCAAAATATTGATTGTGCATTGTGAAAAAAAAAATAATGCTATTCATGGATTGAAGGGTTTTAAATGATTTAAATTAGTTATTTTGGATATTATTATGAAATAATGCTTTATTTTTATTATTGTTGTTATTATTCTTAAATTTTTTTTTTTAATGAATGATGCGTTTGGTTTGGTTGGAGGCCTAGTAGTGGCCATTTTGCTTTTGGAGAATGTTGGTATGATATAGGAGTGGATATTGAAGTGTTTTTACATTTGAAATTTGATTGAGTTGTGCCGAAGTGCTGCCGAATTTTTAGCAAAAAAATTCAATATGTGGAATCGTATACTTACCTTTATTAGGGTAAAGGTAATAATAAATGAACTTATGAATAAATGAACTTATGATTTGCAATTTATAATAGGTACCCTTATTGTATAGAAATTAACTTAGTTAGTTATTAAGCGTAAATTGAAATTACATAGTGGCATGTTTTTAAGGATGTTTTAGACTAATGGCAATACATATAATTCACCCTTCATAAACAATTGTTAAATTAGGTAAAAAAAATGCGAAATAATCGAGATTGGATGTTACTGGAGGTTCGAGGTCAATGGGATATACGACAAGAAGTTCCGTGCAAGGATTTTAGAGGCGTTTATAAGTTTGCAGTTGGTAATCCCAGTTTTATGGATGGTTTAATAAGTTGAGGTGTCCATTAAATCCCACAAAAGTGTCGAGAATCGAGTCTTCTTAGACATCGATTACAGTGAAACTTCATTTGTGCAAAAATGGGTTCGTCGGAAAATTATTACGGGAATGGATAACATCATGGTGAAGCTCGAGTTGCCAGTGGGTCAGGGCCACTCCATTCCGGTAAGTTTAGGAAGTTCAGCTTATCAATTTCTGTATGGTAATCAATGCAATTGATATGGTGATTCGATGCGAGGATTAGATTACAATGTGATTGGGATAATATGGAGGAATCGCCAAACGTTGCAGGCCACAACAATTGTTTGACCATGCTAAGTCAGCTAACAGTGAAACAGTGAACTGTGGCCTGGATGCAAGAATCATTCAGTTCTGTCTGTTGTTGCACGATTACTACACATGAAAGCGGAGCACCATTTCTCAGAAAGGTGTTACGATGATTTTGTGCAGTTAGCAAAGGAAATGTTGCCTAAAGGCCATTCAATGGTTGATAATTTTTATCGAACAAAAAAATTAGTTCGGGGATTGGGACTACCAGTAGAAAAGATTGATTACTGTCGTAATAATTGTATGATATTCTGGGGTGTTGACTCGGAATTCAGAGAATGCAAGTTTTGTAATCTTCCAAGATATAACGGCGGGCTCAAGGGACGGTTTAGAGTACAAAGAAAGAGAAGGCTTTCAAGAAATGTATATTTCCCTCTTGTCCTCGCCTTCAAAGTTATATTTGCATCTAAGGCGACAGCTGAACACATGACATGGATGCTTTGCATGAATATTGATTGATGTATAATGACTCATCCGTCAGACTCTGAAGCGTGAAAATTTGATAACATTCATTCCTGTGTTTGCTGCTGATATGAGAAATGTGAGATTGGCTCTGTATGATGGGTTTCAGCCGTTTGCCAATCAGACAAAAAATATTCCATCATGGCCTGTCCCATTGTTGACACCATATAATCTACACCGTCAATGTGTAATGAAAGATGGAATATAGTTTTGTGTGTATTGTTCTGGCCCTTACTAATCCAAAAACCATTAAAATTGGATGGGTTTCATGTGTTTCTGCAGCCTTTGATTGCCGAACTTAATTATTTATGGGAATATGGGGTTGAAACATTCGATATTTCGACCAATCAGAATTTCATAACGCGACCTGCTTTCCTTTGGACCATCAGTGATTTCCAGCATTTGCAATGTTATATGGGAGAAGTAGAAAGACAATGAACAACGGTGTTTTGCATAAAGGGATCAAACAACAATGACGTGTCAAACTATTTTTAAGGGAAATTGGTCGAGGTTTTAGAGTTAGAATATCCAGGCCTACTAATGAAGTGCACAATCTTATTCAAATGTGAATGGTTTTATCCTATGCCAAAACGTTGGCACGAAGGTTCGTCCTAAGTATAATATGGTAGATATTAATCAAAGAAGAAGATATACAAAGTATGAACCTTTTGTGTTGGCAATGCAAGCTGCACAAGTGTACTATGTCCCAGCGGGTGGAAAAGCCGAAGCCATCTTCTGGATTTGGCCCCATACTGGAGTTCAAACTTCTTAATCCGTCATAACCTTGATGTCATGCACATAGAAAAAAATGTGTTTGGAAAAATCTGTTCAAACACTGTCATGAAACATTGAAGGGAAAACCAAGGAAATGCAAAAGCTAAGCAGACATGAAGGAAATTTGTCGTCGACCAGAACTCGAGCAATCTTACTTACTGTAAAGTTTCCAAAAGGGCATGTATTTAGATAAACCCCAAAGGCAATTATTGTGCGAATGGCTTTACGATCATTAAGGTTTCCAGATGCTTTACTGTTCAATATGGGTAAGATGTGTGGACATGAGGAAGCACAAGATTGTTTGGTATTGAAAAGCCATGATTGCCATGTTTTCATGCAAAAGATTGATCCCGTTGGGCATTCCGGAGATATATTACAGGAAAAAAATTTGGGAAGCAATTACAGAATTGAGTCCTCTTTTTCAAGGAGATGGACAATGACTGTTATCCGATGCGATGATATGACCAATTAGCGCGAGGAAATCCCAGTAGAGTAGTATGTGCCAAGTTGAGCCGATTTTTTCCACCCGGCTTCTTTGATTCTATGGAACATCTTGCCGGTTCATTTGCCCTATGAATGTCGTTTAGCAGGATCGGTACAAATATCGATGGATGTATCCATTTGAGAGGTGATTCAAGAACATTCTCATTCTAATGATTACATCATTATTTGAACTTTGATTACTTACATATTTAAAATTGTACAATGACAGACACTGCAGGGAAAAATTAAAAAAAATGAGTGCAATAAGGCAAAGGTCGAGGGATCCATTTGCAATGCATATTTGGGTGGAAGAAGCTCACATTCTGTTCACACTCACTTTGACCAACAGTTTTCACCAAAGCATCGGAGAGTGCCACGTAATGATGACGGAGAGATCGCGTACAAATCTGAGTTTGAAGGGAAATATTAAAAATTTTCACCTATCCTGGGGCGTACGATTGTAAATAAAAAAAAAGACGATTGACTGATGCAGAGATAACAAGCGGCTCAAACCTATATTTTATTGAATTGCGAAGAGATCACACCATATGTACAGTAAGTATAAATAATGTAAACATTCTAAACTTGATGTGGGCCATTGTTAAATCATACTTATGCTAATATGGTTCGTTGATAAATAGGAAATATATCAATCTTCTGCGGCTTCAAAATCTCAATCTGACTGATATTACAGTTGAAGCAAAGCTGGACACGAAATTTGCAGAATGGTTCAAATATTATGTAAGTTACTTTCAATGTACACAACACGGAATGTACATTTATTAAATCTGACTCATGCATTACTATTTCCCCATAGGCTCGAAGCTCGGAAAGCGATATTCGGCTAACAGATTTATTACTGATCTGGCAAAAGGGCCATTACCGGTTGCTAATGCCTTACTCTGGCTACTTTGTAACACGGTACAAGTTTCACACTGAGGTTATGGGAGAGAAGCAGAAAGACAGATGAACAGCGGTGTGTGCATAAAGGGATCGAACTACAGTGATGTTGTCAAACGATTTTATGGGAAATTGGTTGAGGTTTTGGATGTTTGAATATCCAGGCCTACATGAAGTGCACAATCTTATTCAAATGGATTGGTTGATCCTTACGCCCAAACATTGGCACGAAGGTTCATCCTAAGTATAATCTGGTAGATATTAATCAAAAAAAGAAAGATATACAAAGTATGAACCTTTTGGTTTGGCAATGCAAGCTGCACAGGTGTACTTATGTCCCATATCCATCGTGTAAAACGAGACCGATGCGATTGGATGGCAGTGTGTTAGTGTGTAAAATCAAGGCTAGATCAGTTGTTCATGCACTTGAAACGAAACAATCTTCTTCACTCGCAGTATCGGAGGCATTTCCAGAAGTTAGGGTTGAAACGCAACTGATGCAAGTTGTTGAAGATTTAACAGATAGATTAGATGATGAAAGCCGATCTTATGTTTAAATAGGACCATCAGATGATGAAGAGGAAGAAGATCAATAGATCATGGGTACCTCAGAAGATGAATATGAAGAAGAGGAAGCTGATGAAGACGAGGAGGAAGCAGATGATATTCAAGACACTTAAAACTTAGAGCAATTTTACTGTTACAAATTGATAAATGTATATGTAATTAATATTAATGAAGAAAATCAACGGTACTAAC
Source organism: Jatropha curcas (assembly GCF_014843425.1). The sequence continues at coordinate 3,403,824 of NW_023591140.1, read as the reverse complement.
TTTCTTTACTCATGATTCTACGACATGTTCAAACAATTCATATAATTGTATAAATTCATTTTTTTTCTAGGTTCTGATATTCTGCAGTACAGATGGCTAGAGCAGAGCGTTTGATTCTGAGCGCTCCGGCAGTGGTTCGCGTGGAGGGACGTGCCTTGGACGGCAAGTGCCCTGGTTGGACGAAGGAGGGGTCGATCCCTCATCCTTCGTCAGGTACGTTGGTGCTTCGTCATCTGCTCAGCGGACCAGTACTGCCGCCATCCACCATTCCTTCTTCAGGTACGTCTGGGCTTCATCCTCTACTCAGCGTCCAGTACTGCCGCCATCACGAGCCTTCTGTCCTTCCTCATTCTTACCCCCGTTTCTGGACCAGTACAGACTCCAACCAGCTGCACAGTCACCTACTGTGCAAGGTAATCATAAATGTCATAACTGTCATTTTAATTAATATTAATTATCTAAAAATTATAACATTTGTCACTTCTTTTGCAGCTTTCATCAGATCCAGTATTCACCCTCAAGTTATTAGCGGGGACAATAAGTACTTATCAATTTTTTCCGCCAAGCATATTTTGTTTCACCATTTGTATGCTTTCGTGTAATTATATTTCACTTCTGTTTTTTTTTAGCATATATCCATCTTCTCGAGCAGTCGAGCAGCGAGGCAAATTTTGAGGATAATCAAGCTCCAGCTGCATAAAGAAGGATACACATGGGATGCCGTACCACAAGAGGCGAGAGACTTTATTGGGAGGAGTTTCAGGTACTCTTTGGTTTAAGTTCTATCATCATTGAATGTTTACAATTCAGGATACATCCTTAGTGTTGAAACGCTATATTTAATTTTTTGCAAAAACATTTCATATGGGACGAGGCCATTCGGCTATGCTGAAAGTAGCCTGGGAGAAGATATGCGCCGATCGATATGCTGACTTCACCTATAGGATGAGAAAAAGCGGTAAGAAGCAGCAGTGCAGGAGATATGGGAGAGCTTGGCAAAAGGCTTGGAGGATCCTGCCTTCAAGGAGAAAGCGGGAGATATTTGCACAAAACAGGCGCAGATGAGACTGGCGGGTGCATGGAGCAGGACCTTCTAGGACACCACAGGCTGGATCTAATATCTGCTATAGAGACAGCTCGGATATTAGTAAGTGTACTAGTCCCTTTACATGAAACTTGATGTTTAATGAAAGACACTATATGATATTATATATTCATGCATAAAAAATTCATTACAGGGCTGAAAAATTTTTATGTCGTGAGCCCACACCGATTGAGTGTTACATACACTCACACCAAGGACCACGATACTGAATACGTTTGTAGACAGACGTTCGGTCAGCGTCAATTGTAGTAACAATGAATAATATTTACATTTTGCCTTCTACTCATTTGCGAAGAGATGTACAAAAGTCCAATAAATAAAGCTTGCAATTGCATTGATAATTAATTTTTTATTTTCAGGAGACTATACTACAAGCTCGGAGATGTATTGTACTTCTCAGACCGATAATCCGGAAGCTGAGTCAAGGAATTGACGAGTGGTAGCGCTTATATCTCGGAGGCTGTAGGGCGAGAAGAAAGAGGGAAAGTATACGGCCATCGGGTCTCAGCATCCACAGTTTATTGCGGCTCAGCAGCTCACGTTCTACAGCTAGTGCAGCACGACAGCCGGCGAGCACACGGAGCACACTGACTCACAGTATGATGATGATATACGGGCTCAGCTTGCTGATCAGCAGAGACAGATTGCAGAGCTTAGAGCGCATGTGATGCGGCTGTTTGGTGAGCCCCGTGCTGGTACTTCTTCCTCTGATCCTGCGCTTGCTACAGACCGACGTGTTTCGACGTCTCAGCAGTAGCCACTACCGGCTCCTGATCCCGATGCTGCAGCCGATAGCTTGGTCACCCCTCCTGGCGCTACATCACATCCAGCAGCTACTCCTCCCGGCGATCCGACATCGGATCCTGCAGATGAGCAGCAGCATAGATTTGGGACCTTTTTAGTTTTTTTATTTGTATTGTTGATATTTTTAATTTGTTCAGTACAATAAAAATTACATTTTTACATTGTTTCTTGAATTGCGTGTGTGATATATATGTATATTGTCAATTTTCACAGGTACGGAAAAATTTTGTTTTCATAATAATATTTAATTTTTTTTATTTTTTTTTAATATTTAATTTTTTTTATTTTTTTTTCATTTTGCGACCGATTTGCGACCGATTTGATACCGAAAATTACAATTTTAAATTAATATTTTGCGACCGATTTGAAAATTTGCGACCGATTTTTCTGCGACCAAATTGGCGACTATATCGGTCGCAAAATTGCGACCGATTAAATAATCGGTCGCAAATATTATTTGCGACCAGGTATTTTGCGACCGAAAATTTTCGGTCGCATATCGGTCGCAAAGATCAATTTGCGACCGATATACGCAATTTTGCGACCGATTTTTCGGTCGCAAAATAGCTTTTTTTTTGTAGTGATCGTTCGTGAGAAAAGTTAACCCAACAGTTTAAAATCACAAATAAAAGGCCAGTAAGACATCAAATAACCATTTTTGGTGTTTATCAAGAATAAAAACTTCATAGAGGTATTTGTATTTCACTTATTAGTTTTCATAATTAGTTTAAGTAATTGCTAATAAATGACCGTCCACCATTTTGTAATAAATTTAATCCGAAATTCAAAAAGTTATATTCTAAACTTATAGTTCAATTTAAAATCAAATCACTGCTTTCTTTATTAAGATGTCTAGTTGATAACATTCACACTCTAGCCTCAATTAATTAAACCACATAATCCTCATCCATATTAATACCTCAATTAATAATTTAACTCAAAGCTGGACACAATCATCCTTAATTCAATAAATCAAATGATTTAATTAAAGATAAAACAACAAATACTATCAACCAATCAATCAACTAGAAACATCATACACCACCTACAATAAGAAACTTAGTTCTATGCAAAGAAATTTAACGAAGCAACTTACATTAGATTTTAAAATATTATTCATTCCAATTATTTAAATAAAATACCAAAGCAATTGAATCAAAAAGCCCCTTAAAATAATACCTTAAACCTCCTGATCCAGAAGTAAGGAGAACTAATCTTTCTTACAATACCAAAACAAAATAATAAAGGAACTTGTCTTTCTAAAATACTCTCCAGTTTATGATCAAAGAATATCTAAGTTTAGCCCCCTTTCGTTCTCTATCTTTTCCTTCCTTATAGTGCTCCAAAAAAAAAAAAAAAAAAATTCAAAATTTGAAAACAAACCGCGTTTCCACTACCTTCTCTAACAGAAAATCTCAGAATATCATACAAACTTTTGACACGAACGTGTCGACCTGATAGTGAGAGAAGACAAATCGAAACTCTGGGCTTGACATGGACATGTTGTTTGATGACCCGTCCTTATTGACCTTCTGACTTGATGACCTGATGTCGTGTTATTTCAACATGACCTCAACACATATGTGTTATAGGTCGTGTAGCTCTCTGGAAGCTATCTCATTCTACACGATTGTGTTGTCTTAGGCAAGTTATGTTGAGGTTAAAATCTTCCCAAATGCAAATCTTTAACACACCTATCTTACATCAATAACAATTAACAACTGTTTAAACCAAAATTAGTCATATTCCAACATTCTTTGACTTGAAATCACAAAATACAATTAAATAAACTAAACTAAGTAAAATAGAAAAACTAAGAATAAAAAAAAAAAAAAAGACTAAAAACACCTGTACAAAGAAAGTAACATCAATTCCTTCACACTTAAATACTTGTTTATCCTCAAGTGAAACAAAAATAGAAGCTATAATAAATTTTTATTTGACTTCCTAAGAACTCAACATATATGCAAACTCCATATACATATGCATTCCAATTCAAAAAATCCAAATTCACAACTTAACTAAGAAATTTACATTAAAATAGCTTCATGCACCTACATAGTTTTTTGTCACCAATTGACAATCATTCTAACGGTTGTCGAAGCCACCAAAAATAATTTCTACTATTCATAATCTAAATTATTTATAGATAGGGTGGGAAGGGTCGAACCTTAGAGATTAGTTTTGATAAATTCTTTTTGTAGAATAGAAAATTGAATAATAAAAATAAAAGAGGGGTGGTGGTGTTGATAGAGAATAAATTAAAAACGAAGAGAAATTAAAATAAGTAAAGAGTATAATAAAAGAAATGGGTTTAAATCAATAGGACATGAATTCAGTCAAAGGCAATTCTTAGTAAAAAATTCTCTCGATTGATCATTGATTTTAAGATAAGTCAATAATTCCAAGCAATAGACAAGGTATGATCTTTGAACAAGCGTCGCCAATCAATCTTTCCGTATTATTAAATTAAACAAGATTCATTTAACAAACCTTAAATTCAATCAATCTGCCCTAATTAACAAACCTTATAAGTGAGATTCATTTAAACTAGATTGTAAATTTTCATAATGTAATCCAAAAGCCTGGTAATGATCAGATTATATTATTTACTGTTTGAATTAACTCAACTAAAAAATTATAGATTTAATATTGTTGATTAGCTATATGTTGTCCTATTAAATTGAACAACTAGGTACATTGAATAAAGAATAAGATAACAATGGAGATAGAGTTTCTCATATATGCAGAAAAATAGACAAATAGTGATGGAATTAAAGAAGAAAATAAATAAATTAAGATCTCACATCATAGAAGAACTTCTACTTCAAATTCAACATTTAACTGAAAATAAAAGTTTAGCCACGCATTACCATGGAGAAAACGCAGAAAATAAAAGAAAAACCTAAAAGAACGACTGCTATTCCAAAAACAAAGGATCATCTACTCAATAGACTTAAGGTTCTATTTATAGGAAAGGAAACCCCCATCAAGTTGGGATTCTGTCATATTGGCTAAATAAATGGCTTGGTACAATCAAATAGGCCTAGAGGCCAAATAAGTTTCACAATTCACAATCTCAATATCACAATTAACAAATGGTTTCAAATACCAATAACCGTATGCATATGATCAAAAGTTCTTAGGCAGCAAGGAAGGATTAGACACAATAACTCACCTTGAAAGCAAGAATTTGATTCCTCTCAATCACTTATAATTTTGAAAAGGTTTTGTGGTAATCCTCTACCTATGTTCACATTTAAATACATATTGCACTTTTAGTTTTGTTTCTAGCTCTTTATTGACATTCAAAGTTCTTTGATATTTTTTTCTTTAAATTTGAATCTAAAATTTTGGAGACAGAATTACATACATTAAGCTTTCTGTTCATCCACTATATGCTCATGTTCATAGTTTATTCACTTATATTTTAATATGCTCAATTTAGTGCAAGATTAGGAGATCTAGAATTTTCAGCATACGAGTCACTTGCATTCTCTTGACTATATTTTCATTTTTAAAAATCCTTTTGCTATAAAATTTTTACATAATATTTCCAACATCTCAAGGCACTCCTATATTAAATTTCATGAATTTTAAAGTTTATTTATTTGTTCAAATAATCCAATTATAGAACCAGAATTTACAGCTTTCACAGAATGAGCAGTCTTCTTTCTTTTATTAATATCTTCATTTTCCCTCTTCATTTGGATTTTCTCTTTTAATAAAACCTTCTTAACATCTTAGGTTACATCTCTATAAAATTTCATAATTTTTAAAGTTCATTTACATGGTCAAATAACCTAAACACAGTACTAAAATCTTTTTAGAGTATCACACTGAGCAGTCTATATTCACTCAGCTATAAATTCTTTTTCTTTCATCTTCTGGACTTTTTCTTTTACCACAACCTTTCCAATATCCCAAGCTAGCTCTCTATAAAATTTCATTAATTTAAAGCTTTTTTCATATTTAATTTAACAAAACATAGGGGCTGAATTGAAGTAGTTTCGTTGAGACAGTTTCGAAAATTTAAGTTTCTAACTTCTCCATGTTCAATTCCTTTCAATCTAAATCAATTTTCAACATTCTAATTGATCAACTAACATGTTTAGAAGATAATTTTGAGTTTTGATTTATCAAATTAAAGATTTAAACTTAGAAAAATATGAAAATCAAAGGTAGAATTTGAATTCCGTATCTTTCTTTTAATTTCTTTTGTTTTCTCTTCTCTTGTTTTTTTGTTAGCTTAACTTTTCCTTTGATAATCTTGTAGATACTTAATATTTTTTTTTAAATGAACTTTAGCAAATATTAAAATGGTAAAAAGCAAAAAGTGAAAGGAAGAAGCCTGCGTTGGGAATGAAGAGGTGAAGAGGTGGTGTTACCTATACTTGTCTTCTTTCCTTCAATTCGGTAATGAGTCACTCACACACTCGTTTCTTCTTTCTCTTAATCTGGAGATGAGTCACTTGCTTTGTTGTAGAAAAGATGGGCTGCCGCCTAAATGAGTAAATTGTCCTTCTTACCCCCTTTAGTTACTTTGGTTAAGTAATAGTCTAGGTGCCCTTTTGGGTCATTTCACATTTTTATTACTTAAGCTTCTTCTTTTCTTTTTCTTTTTTTTTTGTATATTTTAATTCATAGTTTTTGGTTTACTTAATTAGATTAAGATTTATATTTTATTTTTATAGAATTATGGTGCATTTCAATTCAATTTCCTTAGGAGATTTTCTTGTATATTTGTGTTACCATACCTTATATGTTTTAGAATTTTTCATATAAATTACTTTAATACCTTACAAATTTCACTTCCTTACATTTCATTAGTCTTTTAAATAGATCACATACTTATAAAACTTATCTTTATCATTTATTTACATAATTTGCATAACATTTGGAGTATAGGACTTTCATTGCATCTGGGGTGTTACGTTTTTGAAATCTTTGAGTTGGAGGATGTATTTGTAAATGATTTTTTTTATTCATACCTAGCACCTTAAAATCTAACGAAATCAATAATTTTATAAAATCCTTCCAAATCAATAATTTTTTGAATACCATCAAATTTGTATGGACTTTTAAAAGTCATAATTGAATACCATGAAATTTTTATGGATTTTATAAGAGACTGAATTGAATACCACTAGATTTTAATAGATTCCAAAAAAAAATCTAGATTGAATACAATTGAAATTTTAAAATCTTTTAAAATCTACTAAAGTCTTAATCCAATACACCTCTTAACTGTTTGATTAATAGGTCGTTAAAAGTAACTTAATTTGTCACAATATATGGTTAAATACAACAATCTATTAACATTTTTAAAGCTTATTTGGATAATGTAGTTTTTTACATGGTCATGAATATATTTAGAAAAAAAAAGAGATAATTATTACTAAAATCTATTTAGTTTAGTTACTTACTTTTAACTTTTGATTTAAAATTTATTTTTAATTAATAAATCAATTTAAAAATAAATACTTAGTATATTTAGTAAAACGATCAAAAACTACTTTTAAGTAGTTTACGTGTTTGGTTAGTGATTTTTTTCTAAAAATAAATTAATCTATTACAAGGCTAAAACTATAATAAAAAATAGGAAATTTTTGTTTCTACAAAGAAACTTATTTATACTATTAGATTTCAATAACTTCTAATCGAACTGTTAGATTTGATTAAAATAAGAATACTTATTACTTGTATTATTTTATTATTTTTGAGTGAAATAAAGTTTTCAATCTTAATATTTCCAAGAACACACGTTAAAACATTTGTTCTCTTATCTAACAAAAGATTTAATTCGTTTTTCTCTTTAATACTATAAATATTATAAATAATAGAATATTAGCACTATTAAAATAATATGATTTAAATTATTTTGTAACTTAAACTCTTTTTTTTTTCCTTTAAAAAAAACTCTTTTTTTTTTAGAAAAATCAAACTAGAATTTCATTAATTGAAAACTGTATACAGATGTGAGATATAGATTAACATGTTTCTATATTTTTGTATAGGAAGCTTGATAATAAACTATTTATACAAAGAACAAAAAATACAATTTTGATTTGAAGTATCTGATCGAGTTGACAAAACATAATATTTGTGCTATAGGCGATCGCTTGCTCTATTTGGTAGCTATTCATTGCCACTGTTCGACTCTATGGTCTTTCTACAAGTCCGATATGATTACTTTCAAATTTCTCCCTTTTATGGAAGAAGAGATCTGCACTTCTTTCTGTATAACTATCCAAATAATAAAAGACGCTAGAAAAAATCACCATAATGGTGATAATAATAACTCAAAATTAAATCTGAGGAAAAAATCCCAATGTATGGGCAACAATAAATCCTAATATATGAGCTACAATAACGCAGATCTGTAAACAGATCTGAGGATTATTTGCAAAAAACCAAATAAAAAAAGGAAAGGAGTGACCAGGGCTGCACGTGGATCGGGTTGGGTCGAATTTATTGATTTAAAGTACCTGACCCGTATATGCAGGTCAATGACTTTTTTGATCCAATTCAACCCATTAAATGCGCGAACCCGCGGGTCATAAATGGGTTAGGTTGAGTATGAGTTTAATGAAAACCCACGGGTCAAATAAATGAAAGTAATAAAAATATTTTTAAATAAAATACAACTCTTTAAGAGGATTACTAAAAAAATTAAATAGCACTTAAAAACTTAATTATACAATAATTTTTACAAACTATAAATATATTCCAATGACAATATTAAAATTAAATTTCTTAACATGACATTATTATCATTATCATAATCGTAATCAACAATGAAAAGCTAAATTTCCTAATAAAAAAGACAACTAATAAAATTAAAAATACTTAATAACATAATTATATAATATGTTTTAAACTACAATATACTCCAATAGCAACTATAATATCTACTAAATATGTAAATAATTTAGTATTTATATTCAAAATTGTAAATGAATTCAACTTAACTAAATAATGCATAATTTATTTCTGGGTTGGGTCGGTTCTGCGGGTTAATCTAGTGAATCCGTGATCCAACCCAGCCCATAAAATATAAAGATGACCCGCCCAATCTAATCCATTATATCTTCAAACTCGCTGGGTTGGGGTTATAACGGGTCATGTGCAACCTTAAGGGTGACCAGCGGTGAACGCTCAATGGTGGCTTTCCATGAAATAAGAGAAGAGAGGATTTAGGTTTTAAGTTTTAAGAGAAAGAAGGAGAGAGACTACTCATTTTGTAACTTGAACTCTTATCTTAGGAAAAAGTGTACATTGACAATTTATTTTATGTTGATTTACCTTTCACAATTAGATCTATTTTAACTATTATTATTATTAAATCTATAATTTTTTTTAATTAAGATGAAATTATGGGCATATTATTTCAAAACTCTATAGCTCTTCCTATAATATAGGATGTTATTTATATTATTTTTTTTTACATATAATACTTCTATTATAAAAAAACTGAAAAAGAATGTGTAGATCTTGTACTATTTAAAAAGAATAGTTTATCCACAAAAATTTGACAAAAAAAATATACTTAAAAAAACAGAGAGAATCAATAGCATGAATTGTAAATTCTATATCCATACAGAAATTTCTGTATAGTAGAAAAAACTATACAATTACAGAAAAAAAAGTTTTGAACTTGTTAGGATAATATAATATATAGTGTTAAATTTTTGTGAGTGTTGGAGGAGAGTATTCAAAATTAAATCTATCGCCAGACTATATATGCATTTTCTACTGGCTTATGCTTTAGTGTGCAACAACATAGTCTTACTTAATAAAAAAGTAAACTTAAAATAAATAGATAATCAATTAAGTGGTACTTATGACTTTTAACTTACTTTAAGTATATTTTTTTAGCTTATAATTCAAATCAAAATACAATTTTATTTATGGCTTTCTATTTAGAAGGAGGATTAACTGACCTACAAGTCAAACTAAAAATCCTCATGTCTTTTTTGTTCTGTTAAATTTGACAAATTTTTTGACTTCACAAGAATTAAAAAAATGATTAAATCACTTCAATTCTAGAAAAAATGATTACCTTTAATTAATATGTATTTAATTGAAAAAATTCTGGTGCAATATCCAGACGAGGCAAAGTTGGAATAAACTACTCAATATTATTTTTATTTTTTAAAAGTATCATCTAAATGAAAGTGTTAAGAATTCACAACAATTAAATAGCAAATTTACAAAGAGCATATAAGGGTAGTAAGCTAGTAAAGCTAATTAGTTAATATTAACTTTTTAGCATTAGTTGGCTTAAGCCCAAGTAAGCCCATACCGCACATTTTCTTTTCATTGATTTTAACCTCTCACCCAATTCATATCTACCCTTCATTTGTACTATAGTATCAGAGTAGGTCTGGTTCGGTTGATTTTCATTGGTGTTGCCATTGCTTTTCAATTTAGGCACTTTAGTTTTGGATTTCATGGGGAGGATTTAAGTGTCAGGTATCAATCAGATGTTTAGTTCCTGGTTTCGCTTGAGGGGGGAGTGTTAAGAATCCAAGGATGGTAAATTACTAGCTAATTGATTAGTATTCATTTTTTAGCATTGTTCGGTCACAAGCTCAAGTAAACTAATATAATATATTTTCAGCTCATGAGTTCTAACTTCTGATTCAGTTTATCTCCATCCTTTTAACTTGTAATAGAAAGAAAAAGAAAAGATCAAAAACCGTCAAATTTAAATAACGAAAAAAGTACTATTTATGAGTTTTGCTTTCTTTTTATGTACAATTTTTTAACTTCTATTATATTATTCTACTCTCAATTTTTTCGTTGACTTATAAGTAAGTTTGATTAATTTAAAAGCCAAATGAGAGAAGTCTTTTTTTTTTTTTTGTTATGTAGTAATAGATGTTCTCCCATATATATATATATATCTTTCAAGTACTACATATGTAGTAATTGATGTTTCTATGCTTTTTTGTCTTTTTGTTGTTTGAATTAATGATTTAGGTATTTGATCCATTGCTGAGCTTTTCAACGACCCTATTTCTTTCCTCGAGTTTGGTTGTTTGAAAAAGCAATAGGAGTAATATATATATATGCACTCCTGACTTCTGTTGATGTATATCACATAAGTCAAGAAATTCATGAGCAAAATTATGAATTGTCGAAATTTTGGAAGATAAAATCTGAGACTGAGCATAGTAGCATCCAATGACATAATGTTCATCCCAATGACAAAAATTTCACAAAAAACTTGGTTTTTTTTTAAGCAACAAATATGCATTTTTACTTTTAAGATATAGTCACTTTGGTCTCAGTCTAAATTTGGATCCAATAATTACTTTGACCTTTTGATTTTGACATACTACTTAATTTCTTAACTACCACTTTAATCACTGTGTTTAAAAGGGGAAAAGGTTAAATAATATGCAACTTTTTAATATGAAAATTTATGATTACTCTATACTGGTGTAACTTCAAACCTTCTCTCTCTTCACAGATGTTTTCATATTTGAACTATGACATGATATTTAATTAAAATTCTATTAAGAGCGATGACTTCAAATTTCAAGTATTTTAGCGGTGGTTAAATGGTTACTAATATTTAAAAAAATGCTTAATTTTTTCTCTTAATTTTCTAATTAAATATATCATAGATCATGGAATTACTGTGTTCTAATTTTCTATTTTTGAATTTTTTTTCCGTTGTGGAGAATAAATGGCATGGTTGGTAGAGTAACATGAGTGATTAGAACCTAAAAAGAGGTTTGAAAATTAGTAGTAGCTATGAAATGAAATGGGCAATTGTCCAATACACAACATGGCTTTGTCATGTTACATGATCAGATTAACCTGTAACAACGTGATCCAATTATATTAATCTCTTTTGATGCAAGACTTTTGCAACCTTAGCTTGTTCTTTTCTTTCTACCAACAATAAAAGTTTACCTATAACCAAAAAAAAAAAAAAAAAAAAAAAAAAAAAAAAAAACTTTGATGCAAGAAAACCTTTTGCACCTTAGCTTGTTCTTTCTTTCTACGCAACAATAAAAAGTTTACCTATAACCAAAAAAAAAAAAAAAAAAAAAAAAAAAAAAAACAGAAAAAAAAAAGTTTGTCAATAATACAACCAGTCAATCATAATAGGGTTGGAAAAAAAAAAAAAAAAAAAAAAAAAAAACAGAAAAAAAAAGTTTGCATATACAACCAGTCAATCATAATAGGGTTGGTTGGCTGGTTTTTGTTCAACCCAATGTAAGAAAATAACGGATTCAGTACATGAATTTAGAACACCAATAATTATTAATTATTCGGAAGCAATTTGTATACATGGTTTGTGATTTAAAATAGTGTTAATAATTCCTCTTTAATAATTATTTAAAATCAAAACACGAAATCAGAATTTGTAGAAGAAAGACTAAATCTTTTTTCCTGTTTTTTTATTCACAAGGCGGCTTTTTAACGAGACTAGTCAATATTAGTGTTAAGGATGGAAATAGTACCTAGCCTATTTATATAGGACTAAATTATTAAAAAAATTTAAATTTTACTGGTAGTTTTAATTGTACCCTAAATTCAACTTTATTCTTCTAGTGTCCTGAAATTCAATTTTAATTGTAATAGCATCCTAATTTCAAATTGTACCCAAGTTAACATTCCTCCCCAAACCAAACTTATTCCCACCACCACCCGTGCTTATAACTAAATAAAAATAAAAATAAAAATAATATAATCATCTTAAAAATAAAATATTTATTTATTTATATAATATCGATATTAAGTAGTGATTCCCTAAAAATAAAATTATGTTGTAATGAATAAAATATACTTTTACAAGAGAACTAACTTAAGTATAATTTCAATCTTTAGACCCTAATTAAAATTTCATGCTTAAAAAATGGCAAAACAAAAATCTAAACTAATATTCTATACTTATAACTAATTAAAATTTATTATTTTACTTGGTATTTTATGAATTTAAATTCCTAACGATATTAGTTAGGGGTTATTAAACAGTGAGTTTTGGTTAATGTAGACCATGAGGGAGAATACAGATCCAACGAAAATAATATTTTATTTATTAAATTGAGTACAATTTGAAATTATGGTGCTATTGTAACTAAAGTTAAAATTCAAAATATTAGGAAAAGAAAATTAGATTTAAAGTATAATTAAAATTCCATATTAAATAAATGTCATATTCATCAGAAGCATGTAAGGGTGAAAACTAACTAATTGATGAATATTAATCTTTTCGCATTGGTTACTACAATTACATATAAAATCACATTACTTAACCTAATATTACAATTGTTGAAAGCATTTTATTTTTCAATTTAGGTTTGGTGCGTGGCGAAGGTTTTAAAGAGACAAGAGAAGAAGCGTCCACGTTGGGACCATTTATATTTTGAAATTCATGCCTTCTGTTGTTTCATGTTTGCTTTTCCTTCCTTTTCTTACCAACCGAAAAGAATTATTCTCCCTTTTCTTTTAACGGTCAGAAGATTGTCCAACATCCGCGTGGACTAATTTATGAATGTGACTTGTTTGCACTCCGTGTAAAAATGATTTCATGCATCAAATCAATTTAATTTTTTTTTAAAATATTATTATTGTATTTTTTTCAATATATAATTAAAAATACCTTCTTTTAGCTAAAATTTTATTTATAATTGATTTATATATAAGTGGACCAAATAGCTCCCTCTGAAATTCTTTCTCTCTCACTCGAAAAAAAAAAAAAAAAAGGAAAAATCCTAAAGACTTTATCTTTTATGGGCGGCCACGGGTGAAATATCATTGGTGGTCGCCCCTTGTTCTCCTTTATATTTTTTTTTTGAATAATTCTCAGATTTGTGTTTTTTGATATAGATATGACAATTGTTATTCGTATATTGAAATTATTGTTGCCTATATTTTGATATTTTATTTTCAGATCTAATTATTTTGACAGTTTTTGAGTTTTGTTATCACTGTTATTGTGATTTTATTTATAATATTTTGTTATTTGGATAGTTATACAGAATAAATTGCAGATCTTCTCTCAAAGAAGAAATTTGAAGATAGTTGGATCAGACTTATAAAAAGGACCATGGAATCGGACAATAACCATAAATAGCCGCCAAATGGAGTAACTGATCGCCTATGACACATGTTTAAGCTCTATCAACTTGATCGGATACTTCAAATGGAAATGTTTTTTATCCTTTATATAAGTAATTTATTATTAGACTTATTGTACAAAAATATAGAAATATATTAATCTATATTACATATTTATATACAATTTTCTATTAATGGAATTTTGAGTTTGATTAGGATATAATATAATATATATATATATGCCGACCTTTGCAAATGTTTCCAATTGTTTGACCAAGAAAACACCAAACCCATTTGTCCCCAAGCCCGATCAGACAATCATTTTATTCGATAAATGTTTTTTTTTTCCGACAAGATTCAAATGAGTATCTTAAGAAAAATGATATTATATATTTAAAAAAAGAAACTCTGAAAGCAAAATTTTCACACCAATGCTTTTTCAATATTATTTGAAAGTGTAAAATAAATAATAAATACAATAAAGGAAAGCTAGTGGTAAAATTAAATATAATTATAGGGATTTTAATTATTTGTACTGATAAAATATACCAGATTGAATTATATAACTTAGTTTAATTATAATTTTATAAAAAAAATTTAAAGGTTTAATTATTTCGATTGTTTTAATTAAACTCAGTTGTTATTGTAAAAAATTTATGTTTCCTATTGAGTTATAACGGGTATTTAAATTCTTTTTTTTTTTTTTTAAAGAAGAATACTGCATTAACATTGATGAAAGACAACAAACAATTGGGAATTGAATCTCAAATAGAAGACTAGCATATTAATAGGATACTCGTGAGCACTTATATTAACTTGTCTATAAACCCGCAAACTATTACATCAGTTTGACGACAAAGAATTTGTTTACAATCATCAATAATTGTTCCAAGATCAGAATTATCAAGTTGAGAGGAATAGCCTCACCAAATATATGAAATTTGCCGGGCATCAACTTTAAATATTGCCCTTCTTGCTCTACAAAAATTGATCCAAACCCAGATTATATGGCCTATTGGAATATAAAGTAGGCTCGCCATGTGAATGATGATTTGGACCTCCAGCTGCTCGATTAGACAAAGAGGAAATAGTTAATATTGATTCTGTCCATGTAGCATCAATAGATTGTTGGTTTCAATATATAATAATACGCAGCTGAATAAATAATTATAATAAATAATTATTTCAATATGGATCAGTATAAATGATTAAAGCAATACAAATTATTTAGAAGAATACCTCTTTGGTTGATTCTTTGAAACTCCGAACTGCTCACAAACTACTAGCAATTTAATTGTCCAGCATCTAATAGTATCCACACGAATAAATAATCGAAAAACTAAAACTATTTTAGAGAGTTAAGAGGATAGAGAGTATCATGGTGCTAGGTATCTTAGTTCTATTTTTAGTTTGGTGACTATCAATTAGTTTTAGACAGTCTTTTAAACCTTATATATGAAAGTCTTACGTCAAAAATAAATAAATTATACTTATTTATTTAAACCTTTTAAATAAATAAATTATAACTAAAATATATATGTGCTTATTTATTTATTTAAACAATTATACTTATTTATTTTAAAGCTTTTAAATAAATAAATTATAACTAAAATATATATTTTTAAATAAATAAATTATAACTAAAATATATATGTGCTTATTTATTTATTTAAACAATTTAAATAAATAAATCATACTCCATATATTACTAGGATTTTCAATTTAATTAATTTATTTAACTATTTAAATAAATAAATCATTATTAAAATATTAAGTTTATTTACAATCTTAAATTTATCTCAATAAATTTTAGTCATAAATTAACGAAGTCAATACTTAATAATTTAGGCAAAATGGCAACTAAATATAAATTAGAATTTTACCTTTAAAGTTTCGAAACTTAATCGTAATCAATTCATATTTGATTTGATTTCTCGTTTTTACTTTCTCATATCTATTCTTATGCGTGTGACCTATTATGTTTCAAACATGTTGACGATAAATATAATTAAGTAATTATTTAATATTTGCAGGTCAAAAACATTATCTAGCAACATGTTATGACTACCCAAATATTTGGAAAGTCAATTAGTTGTTTGACTTAACCTTTTAGTGCATGGTTTATCAATGTAATTAATATCCTTTTATCATTAATGTTTCAATTTAGCAATTAGGTATGAAGTATGAATTATGCCTGCTTTACTATGTTAGGTCTCTTAATCTTAATCATTGATAATTTGAATGAAATTTCAAATCTAATTTGCTAATTTAATTATACCTTGAGCCATGATTTCTTAATCAATGCTAATAAAGAATAATTAGAACATTTTCCCTAATTTATCTAGGGTGACAAATTATATCTTAATTATACAAATATCTCCATACAGTTTCTACTATGTCCAATTAATTATTGCTTGTTATCCATAAATGAATAATATGAATGAAGGATCAAAACATAATTATCCCAATACAAGATAGCTTAGTAATTTCAAGTCAAAGGATCACTTACACAACCATCACTTGAGTATTACATAAATAGATGTAACTCTCCATATGGAATTTTCATGCAGCTCAATTCGGTGGACTTGTTTAAATAACTAGCACCTACATATTAGTTCGAGATATCATATATATCTCAGCTTATGAGAAAAGTTGTTTCCATTCACAAAGGAATGAAAATCATAAGGAGAACTTGGCCAGGAATATTTAGAAATATTATTTTAATGCAAAATAAAAATCATAATTATAACTATATTATAATTTATTTTGCAAAGCAATATAGTCTCATGGACTTTATCATTTAATAGAATATAAAAGATAAATAAATGCATTTTATTAATAATGAAATAATTATTGCATGAAATATTATATCCAAAAATATAGCCAATTAATTGGCTATAGGGCATGTAACTAATACTCTTCCACTTGCACTAAAGCCAATTACCCATGTGTTCTATTCTATGGTATCAGTGTATCCAAGAACTTTTAATGCATTAGTTTCTCCATAAACTAAAAAGTATCTTTTCTTATTTTTAAATACTTAAGGATAGCTTTAATAATAGTCCATTTCATCCGATCAAATTGATATACAGGTAGGAATCCTCTTTTGGATTCCTCCATGCTAAACTGTTTTAGCACTTTATTAATATATATGGATTGGAATACCCCTAGCAGCCTATTGGATCTATCTTTTTAGATTTTAATATCAAGTATAGTAGTTGCTTCTCCCAAACCCTTCATGGAAAAGTTATTGAATAACCAAACTTTTATATATTAGAGTAGTATAATGTGATTTTCTATTATTAGTATGTTATCGACACAGAAAATAAGAAATACGATTCCACTCCCACTGACCTTCTTATACGCATAAGGTTTATCCGTCTTTTAAATGAAATCAAACTATTTGATTATTTCGTTAAAAATGAATGTTCTAATTCCGCGAAGCTTGCTTAACTCTATGAATAGACTTTTGCAATAAGCATACTATATTATGAAATTCTTTTGTTTCAAAATCATTAGGTTGTGTCATATACACATCCTTAATTAAATAACCATTTAAGAATACAATTTGAACATTAATATCACAAATTTCATAATCATAGTATGAATGATTGCAAGTGTAAGTGTTAGGTTTGAGTTTCCACAAGAAGGTTTAACATTTGTAAGATCACAATCCATCCTAACAGATTTATGGGATGGTTCTTTAACCAGTATTTTGACTGTTTATCTAATGTAATAATCTTTTGTTCTTGTTCCATCTTTGATGTCTGCTTGAGGTTTTTGAACTTTTCAAGTTCTACCTAGCTCCTATTGCTTCGTTTAATGATAAATTCCTTTTCTAGAACGGTAGCATGTTTTTGAGACAAATATTTTTCTCTCAACAGGATGGTAGAAATAATATCCAATAACCAATCCATGATGGAGATAATTCTGCAAGACTCATCATGGATTGTACTATGTCTATTAAGGTACAATCTTATTTTCTAATAGATAAACTTGAAACTATTGACTTAAGTATTCTCCATCTTGATCGGATCAAAGTGTTTTAATACTTTTTAGTTAGTTTTTCAACTTCATTTCTGAATTTCTTGAACTTTTCAAAATTATTCAGATTCATGTTTAACTTTTTATACACATAACCATATCTAATATAGTAATCGACAAATGTAATGAAATATAAATATCCACCTATTGCTTGGGCAGTAATTGGTTCATATACATTTCAATGTATTAGGTCCAATAAGTCTTTTGAACTTTCACATTTTCTTATGAAGGGTATTTTAGTCATTTTATCCATTAAACAGGATTCACAAGTTTCATATGTCTTTTGAACTTTCACATTTTCTTATGAAGGGTATTTTAGTCATTTTATCCATTAAACAGGATTCACAAGTTTCATATGATTCATAATCAAAAGATTCAAAATAACCTTTTTTATACAGCTTAGTGATTCTTATTTCACTAATGTCACCAAGTCTACAATGCCAAAGATATGATAAGTTTTATTATCTATTTTTGATTTATTGCTATTTATGTTGATAAGGAGTCTATAAATAGAAACATTATATAAATTATCTATATTAATTCCAATTCCCTGAAGAATAGCCTTATTATAAAAAGAATAACTATTATTCTCAATAATATAATTTGAATCCATTATTCAAAACTAAATATGAAATTGAAATAATATTAAGTACTGAAATAAAATAATAGTTATTTAATTCTAATACTAAGCTAAGATATATCCTACAGCTAATGCAACAACCTTTGATCCATTGGCTACACGTAGGTCCATCTTTTTTTCCCTCAATTTTCTACCTTTTCTTTAGTTCCTACATGTTATTACATATATGATAACCAGATTAGGTATCTAATACCCAAGAACTAAAATCATGTTATTACATATATGATAACCAGATTAGGTATCTAATACCCAAGAACTAAAATTAAAAGTAGAAGGATGGATTTCAATCATAAACATACTCGAAGCAGAAGCTTCAGCAAGCTTCTTTGCTTTCACAGTTGCGAGATATTCCATACAACGCTTCCTCCAGTGGTCATCTTTGCCACGATGGTGGTAGGTACCCCCATTGTTTAGTCACACCTCTATTGGGCTTTGTTTGGTGCCTTCTTCTTATTCTGCTTCTTCTTGTGCTCTTTTTTTAGCCTTAGAAAACTGAATTAGAAGTATAGGAGTTGTATCCTTAAGAGCTCTTTCAGCAGTGGTGAGCATACCAAGCAACTCAAGTAAGGAAGCATATAGCTTGTTAATATTAAAGTTCAAAATAAAATGTGAATAGCTAGGTGGTAAAGACTGTAAGACTAAGTCAATACTCCGCTCATGGTCCATGGCTTGGCCCAATTTTTTAATATAGCTAATTATCTTCAGAACTTGGACACGAATTGAAGAGACTTCTGCCATCTTACAGCAGAACAATTCCTTAGAGGTCTCATATCTCTCAGACCTACCTTAGGAGTCAAACCGCTCCCTAAGATGCAAGATAATGGTGTGAGAATTCATATTCTCATGTTGCTTATGAAGTTCAAAATTCTTGCTGGTTAGCATCACACATGTAGCCTGCTCATTGTCATGAGTATGACGAATGTAGTTATCCTTTTATTTATTAATAATGATAAGAATAATCTTTAAAAATTAGGCCGTGTGTTACTTATACTAGCATAGAGTAACGCTCAGTCAAAGATCCTTTCAGTCATGTAATTAATGCACGAGATTACTGCTTAGCATTTGTGACAGGGATTCTTGCCCAGTTTTTACTTCTTCAGTTAGAATAGAAAATGCATTATAACCAATAGAGGATCATCCAATAACGATTTTCGAGTATTCAAATTCTACTTCTATCAAATTGATGTGGTGAGCATAGAACACACCTCAGTTTTTCAGTAGCTTTTCCCAACAATAATCCCAAAAATGACATCTAATAAATCTCGAAATCTTCTCAATGAAACTCAGAATGCAAGAATGGAGTCTCATCCAAACCTACCTTTAAATATTGTAACAAATCCAAATGATCATACCTAAGGTGACAATCCATTTGCTTCTAATCCTCCGCCATGACAGATCCGTAGGTTGCGAAGACCTTAGCAGAGGCATACAACAAATTTGCATCAATTCTAGAGAGATTTATGCATTCTCAGCCTTCTTCTCAACCTTCTCAAAACCATAACTATTCACTTAGAAAAGTGAAGCAGGTGATTCAGGAGCAAGAAGAGCAACAAGCATTTCTGCCTGAGGAAACTGAGTCCTTATGGAGAAAATGATGTATATGCATCTAAAGGGACGAGCGATGAAAGTTTCTGAATAAGGATTTGAGAAATCCTTAAGAAGTACAGGATGGTCAGAGATAGTAGTGATTATGGGCTCAGAAATAAGTTCTTATTATCATAAGAGGTGCTGGCGGGTCCTTGCCGACCAACCTTTCAGACATATGATGGAACGATAGACTCGAGAAGTCATCTTGCTACAAATGCTTTATTGTGCCAAGCATTCCCAACCATCTTAAAAGGCCTAGCATAAGAGTGGTATCAGATGCTCAAGACAAGGTCAATTACATCCTTTACTAGCTAGCTTCAGCCTTCAAAGCGCATTTTATCACATGTATTTCAAGCAAAAAGATCTCATATGATCTTATTCATCTAAAAGGAATGATGGAGAGTTGCTCAAAAAATACATAAACAAGTTTTAGAAGCTAGCCAAGCAGATTAAGGATCTGAATACGGAAGTGGCCATTAGCACCATGGCAAAGAACTACAAGTAAGGAAAATTGTTTAATTCTATTAACATTGACCCTCCATTTTCTTTTATAGAATTAATGCCCCAAGCAAAAAATTATGCTCAGTTAGATGAGGCTTGGAAGCTACAACAAGTGCAGACCACAACGACACAGGAGACGAAAAAGGATGATTCATGTAAAAGGCAATCACCTCCACGATTTAGTAGGCCTCATCTCGTCCGGGCAAATTATGCATCTAGAACACCATATTCCTGAGCGGGATCATTCTTGATTGGATCCAAAATCATGATGAGGTGTGAAGACAAATGATTCACCTCCACTTAGAGGTGTGAAGACAAATGATTCACACCTCTAACCCATAGCCAGACATTCATTCTTGATTGGATCCAAAATCATGATGAGGTGTGAAGACAAATGATTCACCTCCACTTAGAGGTGTGAAGACAAATGATTCACACCTCTAACCCATAGCCAGACATTCATTCTTGATTGGATCCAAAATCATGATGAAAATGCGAGAGGAATCCCCTACATATAGAGATAAGAGCAAGTATTGTGATTTCCATAAAGATATGGGGCACGATACTGAGCATTATTAGCAATTGAAAAAAGAAATTGAAAAGCTAATCCAACGTGTTGTGCTCAAAAATTTTGTGTAAGGATGAACAGAAAGTCACGCTAGTGATAAGAAAGAATAAGGTACCAGCCAAGACTAAGATACTAGGTGTCATAAATATGATATTCAGGGAACCCATAGGTGAAGATAGCAATATAGTAAGAAACAAGCATATAAGCGAGATCTACTTAATTGACGAAAAGATCTGAGTAAACAACCTCCAATCACCTTCTCTGAAGAAGATGGAGCTCGAGTACAAAACCCATATGCAGATGCACTAGTCATACAGGCGATCATCAAATGTATACCCGTGATGAAGGCAGTTTAATAAATTTGTTAACTTATGATGTTTTTCAATTTTTAAAATTGGCAATTGAAAAACTAAAATCTATTCGTACACCTTTAATAGGTCTTGTAGGAAAACTAGTATAGGCTACGGGTGTTGGCTTAAGGGTCAAATTCTGATCTTGGAGTTTTGATGATTAAAACAAAACAAATAAATTTAAATTATATTATTTATGCTAACAATATTTTATGCAGAATACATATGGAAGGTAATAAACGAACAAGGGAAGTCCTACAAAATCCATAGTGTGTGAAGATATCCGAAGACCCTAGTGGTTAGGTACTTAGGATATATTGTAGGATAGAGAGAAAATTCATCTATAAGCACAAAAACTAATCTTTCTCTCATCAAAAATATTTTTCGAAAATTAGATTCTTCAAAATATTTTTCGAAAATTCGAAAATTAGATTCTTCAAAAATAAATTCCTTCGTCAAAAAGTTGCTTTCGAAATTCCTTTAAAAGAAATCGAAATGATTCAATTACCTAAAAGTAAATAGATTATGTCTTTAACGATTTTGGTAATAAATCATATGCTTTCTTTTTCGGAAATCCTCTTTGAAAATCTGAAGAATTTTAATTTATTCTCTTACCTAAAACAAAGGAAGATCTTATCTTTTCGTTTTAGTAAGTAGTATCTTTTCGAAAAATATTTCTCAAATAAATTGCTTTCGAAAATCTTTATGTTTAAGGAAAGAAATTTAAGGAAAGAAAGATCGTCTCCTGTTTTCTTACCAAAAGGATAAAATAAATTTTTGGTAACTAAGATTTTCGTATCTTCTAAATAAGGAAAGCGAATATTCTAATTTCAAAAATAAATATCCACTTTCTAAAAATGAGAGTCACAAATCATACTCTTTCGTTTTAAGAGTATTCGCTCATTGATCACATCTTTTATCTCTCAAAACTTACTCTCTACCCCCGTTTTTCTTTTCATCTTTACACTTCATGTTTTTATCTTTAAAAGAGAAAAGAATTTTTTGAATTTTTTTTTAAACTACTTGTTGGAAAAACGGTCTGTGGTTCTAAACGATTTTCTAATCTGAAAAACTGTTTTTTGTCTTGTGCCCTTTATATTTGCATTTCTATCTGTCCTATTAGATTCTGAATCTTTAGTAGACAAGGTCGTTTATGATAAATCAATTGGTTGTAATGCTTAAGATAAACGATTTTTTAGATCTGAAAAATTATTTTCTTATGTTATAAATTTGCAATTTCTATCTGTCTATTAGTATGTAATCTTTAGTGACAGGTCTTTATTTGATAAACAATTAAGTAATAGCTTAGGTGAAAAGCTATGGTATAATAGGTTATCAAGCGACCTTCTCCTTGTGTGAGATTTTAATGTCTTGATTTGAGTTTTTGTTCTCTACAAAAACAGAAAGGGTTGAGGTTAACTAGAACCTTTGGAAAATCTAATAGAATAAAGGTTAGATCTAGGGTTGATCTATTTCCTTGTATTGTTGATTTGTCCCTTACCCTTGAAAAGAGATAACATAGTGGAGGATCTCAAGATGCGTCTTGGAGAGTGGATATAAGTGAGTTAGTGCCGAACCATTATAAATCTCTATGTTTATCTTCTTTTACTTTCTGAAGTTCTGCTTGATTATATTCTATTTACATAACTGTTATTATGCACACTTCTGTTTATACTCTAGAAATGCTAAAGTTGTTAATGGTTTTGATGTTCTAAAAACTGAAATAAGTCTTATCTTCTCTGAACATTAGAACTCTAGAATTCTGATCAGTGAATATACCAAGTTCTAAATGGTTCTTCTATTTTCATAAACCGTTTTTCTATTTACAATATATTTCACTACTTGGGTTTCTAATGAGTTTTCTAAACTTGATTAAAGCTTTGTGAAGCAGTTCTAATTTCAATAACCGTCTCTCACACAGTCTTATATGATTTTCTAAACTTTATGAGGAAGTTCTAAATACAATAGCTTTCCGTCATAAAGAAGTTCTAATATGGAATAAGACGTTGTGAAGCAGTTCTAATTAATAGCTGCACTTTGCATAGTCTTTTTATAGAACTTTGTAAGGAAGTTCTAATCCATAATTTACTCTCACAAGTTCTCTATTTTTCCGCTACACTTAGAATTCTATATTTTGTTTTTTTTTAAATCTAAAATTTATAATTTTTTTTTTAGAAAACCCAATTCTTTCCGCTACACTTAGAATTCTATATTTTGTTTTTTTTTAAATCTAAAATTTATAATTTTTTTTTTAGAAAACCCAATTCACCCCCCTCTTGGGTTGTGCCATACATATACGGGACCCACAACAGGTTCTATTAAAATATCAATGGAATTGGGTGATGAATAGCATGTAAAAGTCTTTTGAGCAAACTTTGTGGTTGTGGACATTCTGTTCCCTTATAATGCCATCATAGGGAGACCACTGTTATATGATTTGAATGCTTGTACATCTATAAAGTACCTAACATTAAAATTTCTAGTTAATAACGGTATTGCATTGGTGAGAGGGGACCCAAGAACAATTAGAGAAACCTATAAGGTCTCCTAAAAGGCTCACATCATTCATTGCCCACCCTAATTGCAGTAGATGGAGCAAAATGACAACGACCATTAGAAGATAAATGCAGAACCCTTTGATATTCCAAGAGAGCGAACCGAGCTGAACCTAGAGCCAGAGTCAGATCTAATTGAGTTAGAAATCGAGGATGGAAAAAAGGTGAAAGTGGGGATGAGCAACACTAAGGTAATATTACAAAACCTTATGTCAATTTGAAAAATCATAAAACTGATTTTGTTGGCAAGCTAGTGACATAATAAGGATTAATCCAGAAATTATGAGTCACAAGCTTATTATTGACCCAAGTACTGAACGTATAAAATAAAAGAAAAGAAATCATGCACCTAAGCTGCAAAAGATAATGGCCGCGGAAATAGATAAATTAATCAAAGCGGGCTTTGTTAGAGAAGTTTTATACCCAACTTGGCTCGCCAATGTTGTTATTGTGCCAAAACCAAATGGGAAATGACGGTTATGTGTAGATTTTACATATTTAAACAGGCCTGTCCAAAAGACTGCTATCCACTCCCCGACATTGAAAACTACTAGATTCCACAGCAGGGTATGAAATGTACAACTTCATGGATGCTGCGGCAAGGTATCATCAAATTGAGATGAGTAAGGAGGATAAAGAAAAAATGACTTTTGTAACAAATAGGGACACCTACTGTTACAAATTTATGCCGTTTGGATTAAAAAATGTTGTAGCAACATACCAAAGTTAGTGAACAAAATGTTTAAAGAGCTAATTGGAGATTCCCTGGAAGTTTATATAGATAACATGATAATTAAAAGCAAAAAGGTTGAAGACCATGCACACAAGTTAGAGCGAGCACTCCAAATACTGCATAGCTATGGGATGAAACTTAACCTTGAAAAATGTGTTTTTGGTGTTACTGTAGTAAAATTCTTAGGATTTATGATTTCTTAAAGAGGCATTGAATCCGATCGAAAAAAGATACAAGTCGTGCTAGATATGCAACCACCAAAATCAATCAATGATATTCAGAATTGCCATAAAATCAATCGAACGGGCGAATCACGACCCTTGGTAGATTCAATCTTGCTCCGCCAAGCGATGCCTTGCATTTTCAAAAAACATTAAAAAATGTCAAAGATTTTGAATGGACAACAGAATTGCCAAAAGGAGATTGATGAAGGTATAGAACAATTTTTCATTTATTATATTAGCAAAGTATTAGGAGGTGCAAAAGTAAGGTATTCTCACATATAAAAACTAGCCTACATAGTGATAGTAACTTCCACAAAACTTAGGATTATTTCCAATCACACACAATTTATGTTTGTATAATTACCCATTGAAAAAACCATTGCACAGAATAGAAACATCTGGACCAATGGTGGAATGGTTCATCAGCCTCTTGGAATTTGACATTCAGTATGTTCCAAAAGCAACCTTGAAAGCACAAACACTTTCAGATTTTGTTCTAAAATTCACAGGAAACTCCAAAAAGGACAAACAAAGAATGCCACAAAAATGGCATTGGCAATTGTACACAGATGTTCCATCTAACCAAGTAGGAGCTGGAGTATCGATCATATTACAAGTTCGAACAAGATTAAACTTCAATATGTTGTGCAGCTAAATTTTGAACTAACCAATAATGTGGCAGAATATGAAGCATTGATTACAGGAATAAAACTTGCACAAGAGGTAAGACCCAAGCGATTATCGATATATTCTGACTCACAATTAGTAGTGAATCAATTGACAAGAAAATTCAAAGTGAAAGAATCAGTTCATGTAAAGTGCAAAAACCTGTAGCAATACAATTGCTATCACAAATTAAAGACTAAGAGATAAACTAAATCCCTAGAATAAAGAATTTTGAGGCAGATAACCTGGCAAAAATGGCGGCATCAAAGAATGAATGGATAGACAGCTCCATATCTTTAGAAGTAAAGTAGACAATAAACATTAAGCAAGAGCAAACATATGTGATCATAATGCGTCAAGGACGGATGAAACCAATCGTAGAGTTCCTAGAGAAAGGAATTCTTCTAGAAGATAAAAAAGAGGCGATCAAAATTACAAGAAATGAAGCAAGCTATGCATATGAGCACTAGGCCTTGTACAGAAGATCAAAGGCTCACCAATGGTCAAAATTTTTAAATGAAGAAGAGGACAAATATGCTATTAAGGAGGTGCATGAAGGATTATATAGAGAGCACGAAGGAGCCAATGCTATCATTAGGAAAATCATTTTGCTTTGTTATTATTGGGCGAACATGAAGAAAGATGTCAAACAAAAAACCAGAGCATGCCACTAATGTAAAAAAAATGATAGCGTGTCTCGGCAACTAGCAATGCATTTACAATCCCTTGGTGGAGCCTGGCCATTTGCTCAATGGGGATGGACATCCTCGGTCCATTCCCTAAAATGACAGGGTAGAAAAAATTTATTGTGGTTGAGGTAAACCATTTCTCAAAATGGGTAGAAGCAGAATCCCTACCTATAATCACATCAAGCAAAGTGGTATCGTTCTTTCAGAATAATACTATCTTTAGATATGGGGTACCAAATGGTATAGTCACAGAAAATGGAAAACAATTTAATTGCGAAAATTGGAATATCAAATTACATTTTACTTCTATGGCTCACCAACAAATAAACAGATTAACAGAAGTTACTAATAGAATTCTTTTGCAGGGTTTAAAGAAAAGATTAGATGAAGAAAAAAAAAATTGGGCGAGTGAATTGAACATTGTATTATGGGCATATCGAACAACACCCAGAAAATCTGCAGGATCCATTCTCCCTAGTTTATGGAGTTAAAGCAGTAATTCCAATTAAATCAGATTACCTAGTGTTAGAACCATACACTATAACGAAGAGGAAAACAATGATTAAATGAAAATTGCGCTTGATTTATTAGAAGAGCAGTGTGATCAAGCAAGCATCCGAGAAGAAGCATGCAAAGTGCAAATATTGAAGTTCTACAATAGAAGAGTGAAGTACAGAAGCTTCCGAATTGGGGACCTAGTCCTAAAAAAGATAGAAATCACGAATGGATTTGTAGAAGTAAGCAAATTAAGACCTATTGAAAAGGTCTTTATAAAATAACACAGAAAATAGTTTCGAACACCTCAAAACAAAAAAAAAAATTAGCGGGCAATAAAAGCCCTGAACATGAAACGCAGAGAGTACGAAAGTATTATTTATAAAAAGATTTATTAGAGGAAGAGTACGTTTTTTCAGGATCTTAGAAAAATGGGTGTAAAAAGGGTAGCTCGGGAGAGCTAAGGGATAAAATGATCCTAACAAACTTACCATCATACCCTCAAACACCGACCTCTGCATCACCAAAAAATACCATTCTAGCCTCAAACAAGACCTGAGCACACCTACCTACTCATAACTTCAATTCCCAACCAACCTTAATCACTGACCTAAGCACCTTAAATTGGGGGCAATGCCCTAATATAAGCCTCAAACACCGACTTGAGCATTGCCATCACCAAAAAGCCTTAAACATCAACCTGAGCAATACCATGCCTAAAGCCTTAAGTTGAACCTAAGCATCTGAGGACATCCTGCCCAAATTCATATCACTCACTCAAGCCTCAAACACTCACTTGAGCTACCTTAAACCCCCCCAAAAGCCTTAAACAGCAACCTAAGCATCAATAAGATGCCTCACCTAAGCACCCAAAGTACCAAAGGCCTCAAATACCGACCTGAGCACCTAAATACCACAAACTAGGAACATCCTTCCCAAATTCGCCATCACATTCTCAAACACTAACTTGAGCACTACTAAAACTAAAGTCCCAACTAAGCATCTTGAAATCCTTATACGCCTTAAACATTGACCTAAGCACCTTAAACTGGGGGTAATGCCCCGATCTAAGCCTCAAACACTGACCTGCGCATTCCCACTTACCATTTTAGCCTCAAATACCGGCCTGAGCAATATCATATACACCTTAGCCTCAGACACTAAGCACCCACCAAGTACCTAAACCTTAAACATTGACCTGAGTATTTAAACCTGATATTGCATGCTTTTAACCTGACCAGAAGTTAAATACCAATACCTCATTTTGTTTGTTTCTTCAAAAGAACAAGAATGGCTGGTATACCCACAGATTTGAGAACTATGATAGATGAGCTGCTCTGGGAATAAGAAAATTATTTTCGAACCATGCTGAATGATCTACAAACTCACCTCCAGAACACTATTTCTGCTCAGAGGTAAACAATAGAGGGGGAAGTGAGAACTTTGATGACTGCCAACCAAAATAGCACTAAACCTCCTAGCCAAGCTGGAGGGTCTAATGAACACAACTCTTAGCCACACATTATCCTTCCCGTTGGCAATCAAACTACCAATGGGTCAATTCCTGAGGTTGCTACCACCTTTAATGCCATTGCTCCTCCAAGTCAGATCGAAGATGATATGGCCTTGCCTGAGGTTAGGAAGATGATGGAGAAAATGGATACATTTGAGAAATTCCTCAAAAACATCAATAAGTATGAAGATTAAATTGATGTTGACTCCTTCCACTCGTCCTTGATGTTAGGCTGCCACCTAAGTTTAAAATGCCTATTATAGATAAGTTTGATGGCACAACCTACCCCAAGACCCGCCTGAAGATGTACGTGGGGCTACTGACTCCTCTTGGAGTGAACAACGAGCTCCTTGTGCAATTGTTCCAACAGTCCCTCACTGGTGTGGACATGGGATGAAATCTATAATGCTTTCAACTAGTAGTGTCACTAAAATGCCGAGGTTGACATTACAAGATGAGATCTAGAGACCACCAAACAGGGTGCTAGAGAGTCCTTCTCCTCGTTCCTTACGAGGTGGAGAGGCAAAGCCTCCCAGATGCTCAAACGCCTTACTAAACAAGAGTTGTCAAGAACCTCCTCTTATCTTACCAGAATTTGTTAAGGACCCAGTATCTACTGGATTTTAGAGCCTTGATTACACCGCCTCCAATATAGAAGACTTTATCTAGTCAAGTTAGATTAAGGAAGACCAAGCTTCCAATTACAAATATCGGAACCCTTAAACAAGCTGTCATATTGTTCCTCCCATCAACTACAAAGGTAGTGAGATGGCTAATCAAACAAGCCACAGACAAGTTACTCCTCCTTCAAGACCAGTCACCAAAACTGACCGGTGTACTTTCACAGATTTAAGGGTCCCTTTATCCTTTATTTTTCAAAAGGCTGTAGAAGGGAAGCTGATTCAATCTCTTGAACCAAGGGCACCACCAAACCCTATCCCCAAGGACTACAACTTGAATGCCTACTGCGCCTTTCATCAGGGAGCATGGCACAAGATAGATGGATGCGAAACCTTCAAACACAAGATTCAAGATCTTATGGAAAGTGACCAAATTCAACTTGTTCGACCCATACTGAACATTAAGATAATCCCTCTACCTTATCACTAAGAAAATATTTAAAAAACACGAATAAAGTTGAAAATAAAATAAGTACAATTTAAGAATAAAAACTCGTTGACACATGGTTTGAATCGCTCGTTGAATCTTTAATAATCTTGCTTGAAATTTTTAAGAGAGATAAAAATAGTGTAGAGAAAATGTGTAGAGATTGTGGAATTATGTACATGAAGGATTGTATTCTTTCTCTTCTGTGATAGCCTCCTTTATATAGAGTTCTAGTTAGGTTTGCTTTGGAACTAACTTATTGGGAAGTAATCTACTCATAGTAGGAAACAATTGAATCTTATATTTATTCCCAAATAAGACTCCTATGTGTCCAAATAATAAAACTAACAATTTAAATATGGCAAATAATTATGTGGTCTTATTAATCCTTGTTTGCATATTTAGCAAATTTCCAATCAAATTTCTAAGAATCTTCCAAAACAAGATCAATATAAACAAGAATAAGATCAATATAAAGAAGGAAGTAAAATTAAAAATTAAATAAAAATATAAATAAACCACCTAAATTAAATAAAAACTACTAAAATCTTTTAAAAAATTATATTAAAATAATTGTAACAATAAACCTGTCAAAATTTCCTTAACTTAAACTATTACTTATCCTCATGCAACAAAACTAAAAAGAAGAACAAAAATCAAAACACAGGTAAAACTAACTAAACTAACAAGGTTTAGCATAATATGGTGGAGAACAATTATTCACAATCTAAAAAATAGAGGAATTTCTTATCATGAGAATAAACCAAGTGTTTTCTAAACTAATTATTTCCTTGCAAAAATTGAATTATCAAATGAAACATATTATCTAATTCAAACATCAGTTATTGAGGTGTTGTACCCAATAATTGCTCAAATCATGTCAAATAATGTTATAAAAATAATTCAATTTTCATAAAAATTATTAACCTTTAAATATAATGTTATAAAATATAGATTTAGAAATTTCATATGCAAAATTAATCATCCCTTCTGCAACAATTAAATGCAACACAATTAGAAAGACCAAAAGATCTTTAATTAGGGTTCCAATGGAATTTTACAGTGTAAAATTTGGCTTAGCAAAGAAAAAGGATAAAAGGTCATCAAAAAGAAAAAGAATGCATAATATCAAGATTTTCATTACATCAAACACTTTTTTTTTTTCACAAGGAGAGAATATTTTGTAGTATTTTACTAGCACAACGTTAGAGATAATTTTACAAGAATTTCTTCTTAATAATGAAATTTTGATAATAAATTCTTGACTACAATTCTCCAAACTTTTGTTAGTCTCTAATGGCTATCATAAATGAATAAATCTTCCTTTGTTTATTCTCTCTCTTTTTATTATGTTTTAATGTAATTAATCTTCACGCTTATACATTCTTGCATTTATGGTAAGGATTACAATCGGTACAACGGTTTAGGTATAATGAAGGGTGAAAAAAGAAAATTTGGATGTAAACTTCAAAGGGTTGTGTAGACGCTTAATTTTTGCCCTGGCAATGTGACTTAGTGATGATAACCTTTTTTCATCATAAAAGTGGTCAAGTTTGAGTTGTTTGACCACTTTTACATTTTCGGGTTTTTAGAGATTTCGCATCGAAATTGGGCAGGTAAGCACTTTAGGTTCTCCCGAGGTGCGCCTTGGCGTGTCGTCTCATTTTGCATGCCAACCGCACTGATTTTATAAAAATGGATGCACCCAATTTCAGGCCCGTCAGTGGCTCATGCCACCTAGGCCTTAGATCAAGGCTACATAATCTCCCTATTTGCCTATAAATAAGTTAAGGGTTTAAGAGACTAGCTTTTGGTTTTTGATTACTTATAAGAAACTCTTTCATTTTCTCTTCTCACTCTTGATTTGAGCTTCAACTTTTGATTATAGCTTGGATCTTGCGTGTTAATCACAAGTTCTTGATTAATCTCACTGAGTTTCGTGATCAAATATTAACAAACACCCATATTAATCTTAATCTCGAATTACTCAATAAGCATCAAAGATTTTTATATATCTTGATCCATTTTCAACCAAGTATTTGTGTTTTCTCCAAAACAAAAGAATACCTTAGAATTTTCATCTTTTTCGTTTATTTGGTGATTAAAATCACCTTCTCTTTGCTGGTTGTGAGGAAAACTCGTGATCAACTAGTATCTATTGTTTGTGTAAGCAATGGTCCATGCCACTTCATTAACATCCAAACAACTTTTTTCTTGATTTTCTAGACTTTTGGTCTACGAAAGTCCCGCACGCCACAACACTTATGGCGCATGCCACTACTTATGGCGCAAGAGAGTTCAATCCAGAAGCCTGAAATCAATAAATAAGCAACTTAACCCCAATTTCATGGTCCATTCGAGTTTAGCACTGAGCAATCATGCCTTTTATAGTGTCTGAGACTCATTTTGACCTTAATAAACTAATATAATCAAGAATTGAATAATGATGGTCATATTTGTTCATCATTTATGATGAACTTCAAATTCTTGAATCCAAATCTTGCAATAACCTTTAATTAATGCTTTTAGTTCACTGTCCTTTACATTTATGCACTTTAAATTCCAATTATTTAAAATTCAAGCACTTTACATTTTATGTTTTTATTTATTGTTAGTCTAACCATTCTAATCATTCTAACATTATATTGTTTGTTATTATTTGATATTACTATGAATTATATTCTGTGAATGGTAGTAGTTTGTTCTATTATGCTTTTTTTATTCTTTTTATTGATTTTGTATTAATGGGCATTATGTAAAGGGTTCATAATGAACTCTATTAATTGCTTTGTTATACTAGTTAATAGTATGAGAAATTCTATTAGGATTAAAGGATAGATTGTAAAATAGGTCATTGGTTTGAAATTCTTTTCTCCTTCCCCCTTTCTTTGTATGGTTTTAGTTTTATATTATATATGTTTTCATTGAGTGATTAATAATTTTTGTGATTGTCATATCTTATAAAATTGAGTTAAAATCATTTGAGCATCTCAATTTAAATTAATCATAGTATTAATCATGTGAATGATTGGACAAATGACGGGGTCGATTTCTGACTGGGCGATCCGAGTTCTTAACACCTTCGAGTGATTGTACCCAACTTCCTTACCTAAACTCTGGTTAAAACCAGATTGGTCATTTCCAAAGAATGGAAAATTTGAGATTTTCACTAAAAGAGGGTGGTAACTCCAAAATAAGGTTGTTACCAATGTAAGGACTGCTTTTCAAAAATCCTATTTTCAAAATAAGGTCACCTACCTAAAGATGTTAAATGAATTTAATAAAAGAAAATCGATTTTGTAAATAAAATAAACCTGAGCCCGTTTCCCTTGTCTCTAAAAGATGCATCTTCTGTCTGGCAACTCTACTGGGAATCGAACCCAAAATCTCTGATTTTTTAGATTTGGGTTCGTAAAAGAAGTTGACTCCGATATTTGTCCTATTATTCACACTTTTAATATTGGCATTCATGACATTATTCTCTTTTTAATCTCTTTTCTACCCAAAACCCTAAAGGTGGTATTGGGGAATGTGGTCATCTCACTCTACTCATCTATTGGGATCCGCCACTAATATACATCATCTATAAGCCTCATAACTTTTGGTATATTAAAAGAGTTGGCACAATCATTAATCACCATTGGCTTTAGACCCAAAGCTAAATGGGAGAAAATAATCAATTCTCACTTACGGAACCCAAGACTTATTAACTCAACCTAAGCTCATATAATGACCCTAGTTCTTTCCATTAGGTTTACCATAATAGATTACAATGTTTCATTCATCCAATAAATGCGAGAGACGTCGATCCAAAATCCCATGATAGTTTTATAGGCCCAACCACTTTATCCTTGGATTTTTAGACGGACTTTTAACCATGAATCGTGTGTGGGAGATATAAGGGTGGAGGTTATGCATTTCGCAACTCTCATTCCCTTTGTTGTGTATATGTATATGCTTTATGTTTTCCTCAAGCATCACGTAACCTATTTTCTTTTAGTCATATAGGGGTATTTTGTCATGTCAGGGTACCATCATTCAAAACGTTGAAGAGGGGAAGATCTAAGAGAAGTGTTAGAATCAAAGCGAGCCAAATGAGCTCTCTCCATTGTTGACGCTCCTAGTGAGGCCAAAGCTCAAGATCCTAAACGTGAAGTTCCTTCGGCTTCATCATCACGTAAGGATCCAGTTGAACAGGCTCATCAACTTTTGCTTGAAAACAAGGAAGCTCAACTCGAAGCTATGACTCTCTTCTAAAGTGTGGAGGCGCGATTCGCTTTTATGTGCAACATCACCGACCACTTGCGGAAATCATCCATTTCATTTTGGAGGATGCTAGACCATATCAAAGCTCTTAGTGCTTGAGCTTAAAAGCATTGTAAATATCTAGATATGGCCTAAATATGTTATGTAAAAGTCAAATTTCAGGGTAATATATAAAGTTCCCTATTTTGAGCCAAATATTTTTAATTTCTTTTGATCTAAGAAAGAGAAACAAAGAAACGAGAAAGAAAAAATCTCAACCGCATATAAATTAAAGACCCTACTCAAACATTGTTTGAAGCAAAAAGAAAGGAAATCTAAAGAAGGAAAAAGAAAGAGACATTCTAAATATTTGGCCAAAAAAGATGCACATTTTGATTCTTTTAGTTGTCAAAGGCCTTTTTGTTATCTTCATTTTGAAATGGTCCGATCAAGTAATGACAAAATATTACATTAATTGCATTTCTGTGACATTTTCATGGATACATGCAATATGCTGTTTCTTTCTGATCCTTATTTCTTGCAGTCAAGATAGCGCCTAGAAAAGCTAAAGCGTCTAAGGCGCAAGACATCTGTTGGCAAAGGACCACGAGCATATTAGTTAGAGTTGAAGAAACCTTAGTCCCTTTTGAACATTTCGAGCCAGATTCTTCTAGTCTTTCAGGCTCCCATTCTGCTTTAGAGGATTCTCCATCACAAACTGTTCCTCCTACTGTCTTTATGAAGATGACTAATGAGGGAGTTATTTCGACAACTAATCTTAAGAAGATGGTAAGAAGATTTTTATTGTAAGTCTAGAGAAGCTCCTGAAGGTAAAAAAACTCATGTTCTGATAAAGGGAAGGAACACATACACATTGAAGATGAGGATAATAAGGGAGAATTTGAAAAGAAAGAGCAAGTTGATGAAACTTGGCAAGAAGAGGAGTTTTTCGCCAAGAATGTTTTTAGCAAGAAGGCCGAATCTGAGGTCGTTCCTTCTAAGAAGCTCGAAAAATTAGAGAAGATGGATAAGGAGATTGAGAAGATCAACATTTTCATGAAGTCGAAAGGGCTTGATCAATACATGGATATGGATGATGATGAGGATGAATAGTTTGATCTAAAGGGGACTATTCCTTTCACCTATAAGATGTCGAAGGTATCAAAGTATGACGGTATCGGTGATCTGAAGGTGCATATGATGCAGTAGAAGGTGATGATGGAGCTTGCTGGTTTTCCATCCAAAGAGATTTAGAGAATGTTCCCTATGTCATTGTTGGAATCTACCGAGACATGGTATTATAATTTGGAGAAGCGAGTGAGGAAAGATTGGAATGAGCTTACTACTGTCTTCTTAAGAAAATATGCCTACAAGTTACAAATAAGCGTCAATTTGAGGGACCTAGAAACTAATTTCTAGAAGAATGATGAGTCATTTTCTGAGTACATGGCTAAGTGGAGAGCCAAGGTCACCCAAATGAAAAATAGACTAGATATTTGAGGAACAGATCAAGATCTTCATTAAAGGCACATTGCTAGCTTATCGAGAAAAGATGTTTGACATGCCACTGACGAAGTTCTCCTAAGTTTATAAGGCGAGAACTGCCATGGAGACAAGCTCTTGAAGGAAAAGAGATATGGGTTTCGATAAGAAATAACAACTAGTCTGGTTTTCAAGGGTTGGCTTCATCTGCGAAGTCTGCTTACTCAAGCAAGACCATTGCCACCCTAGATCTGTGTGCCATTAATATGCCACGAAGGAGGTTCTCTAATTTTGGTGCTTCTTTATCTAAGGTGTTTGAAAAAGTCAAACCAGCAAAACTTATGCTAACGCTAGCACCTTTGACCACCACCTAATCCTGTGCTAAAGACTTCCAATCAGAATTCCTTTTGCAAGTTTCACCAAGCTAATGGTCACCTTACATATCAATGCTTGAAGTTGAGACATGAGATTCAGAATCTAATTGATGAAGGAAAGATTATAGATCCTGAGAAATCCAGACCTTGTATCTAGATGAATCCACTGCCTAACTTTCATAATGTGCAACCACTATAAAATCTTTGCATGGTTGTGTTGGTTCAAGGGTCAAATATTTATCTCAAGATTTTGATGATTAAAACAAAACAAATAAATTTAAATTATGTTATTTGTGCTAATAATATTTTATGCAGATTATAATGATTAAAATCAAACAAATTAAAATTTAAATTATGTTTATTTGGTGCTATAATATTTTTATGCGATTATATACTATGGAAGAAAATAAACAAGGCAAGTTCCTAAACAATTTCAAGGATCATGGAAGACATTTGAACGACCCTAGTGGTTTAGATTTTTCTAGGACTCTTTGTAGGATAAGGAACATCCAATTATAAGCACAAATCAATTTTCTCTCACCTTAGTCAAAGATTTTTTTATCGATAAATATATCTTTTAAATTAAACTTTTCTTTCCGTTTCTTGATTATCTTCACCTAAAATGGAGGAGAATCTTGTCTCAACATTTTTCGGTAATAATAAATCTTAGAAAAACTTGTTTTTAGTTGTTCAAACAAATTTTCTTTTAAGGTTTCGAAATATTCGAATTACCTAAAATTAAAGAGACTTTGTCTAAACGATTTCGGTAATAAGATAAATTCAAATTAAATTCTTAATTATTCATTTTCAGAAAAAAATTTTAAAAAGATCAAAATCTTTGATTCTTATTTTTTCTTAAACCAATAACAAAGGAAGGTTCTACTTAAATCATTTTTGGTAAATAAATCTTTCAAAAAAGATTTTTCAATATTTATTTTCGAACATATCTTGTTTTAAAATGAAAGTTAAGATTTTCTCTTTATTCGCTTTACCAAAAAAAGACAGAAATGTTGACTCAAAAAGATTGATAACAAAGATTTCATTCTTCTAAATATGGAAGTCAATATTTTGATTGTGAAAAGGGGATTTCGCTTTCTAAATATGGGACTCTCTTCCCTCTCTATAAAAATGGGCATTTCGTCTCTAAAAGAACGTGGAGAAAAGAGTTTTCGTTTTATAGAGGTATTCATTCCATTGAATCAATATATTTTATCTCTCAAAAATTTTTACTCTCTACCTTATTTCTTTTTCATCTTAATACTTACGCTTTTATCTTTTAAAAAGAGAAAAAGAATTTTATAAATTCTTTTGAAAAACGTTTGTGATTTTTCCTAAAATGATTTTCCTAATCTTAAAAACTGTTTTTCCTGTGCTTTAATATTTGCAATTTCTATCTATCTATTAGATTTTGTAAATCTTTAGTAGAATAGGTTTTTATTTGAAAACTTTTGTGGAATAGCTTAGGTGAAAAAAGCTATTGTGAAATAATTATTAAGCGACCTCTCCGTGAGAGAGATTCTAATGTCTTGAACCGAGTTTCTAATGCTCTGCAAAACAGAAAGGGTTGAGGTTAACTAGAACCTTTGGGAAAATTCTAGTGGGACTAAACGGGTAGATTAGATTTGATTTAAATTGCTTTTGTTGTTGCGTTTGTCTCTTAACTGAAAAGAGTTACATAGTTGGGATCTCAAGATGAGTCTTGGGGAGTGGAGTGTAGGCGAGTTAGTGCCAGAACCACTAATAAATCTCTGTGGTTGATCTTTTATTATTCTGAAGTTATGCTTGATACTATTTTACTCTCACTACCTGTTCAATTATTTTTAGAAATGCTATAGCTGTTAATGGTTTTGATGTTCTAAAACTGAAATAAACGCTTTATCTTTTCTGACATTAGAAACTCTGGATTTCTGCTAAGTGAAATATACCAAATTCTAAACTGTTTCTTCTAATTTTAAGTATATTTCACTATTTGGTTTCTAATCAATTTTCTAATCTTGATTGAAGCTTTGTGAAGCAGTTCAGATTTCCAATAACTGTCTCCACATAGTCTTTTATATTTATTAAACTTTTATGAGGAAGTTCTAAAACATAATAGCCTTTCCGTCAATAAAATAGTTTGAATATTGCATAAGAAATTGTGAACAGTTCTAATTAATAACTGTACTTTGCAATTTCTAATTTTGCAAGGCATATAGATGATGAAAGTTCTAAATACAATATAGAATTACTATGCTAATAAGAATCTGAGTTGTTTTTAAAGCTAATTTTTTAATATATATATAAGAAAACTCAATTCAGCCCTCTCTTGGGTTATGGCATACATATTCGGAAAAAGACCCACAATAATAGAGAAGCCTGAAGACTTACCAAAAGTTTTAAACAGCTTAAGAGATAAGATCTCATGGCAGCCTGCACTTTCCTCGTACTTCTTTAGAAGGTCATTGTTCTAAGAATCCTTTGTTTAATGGTTCTAAATAAATATAATTTCATTATAAATATTATAAATGCTGGAGGAATGTCATTATGGTCCTCGGTATCCTATGAAATTGTAGAAATATGAAGAGTTAGAAAATCAGAAAGAAAGAATATACTAGCGCTGGACTGGAATAATATTTTCTATAAACGCAAAAAGCTATTATTTCTTCATTGTGCTTTATGACCTAACAGAGTAACAACAAAAGTGTCCCGGTGCAAGTCCTGCAACGGAAGGTCTAGGAAAAAAGTTTAGAGTTACCTATGAGGGTAAGATAGAGTGAAAGAAATCCGTTATATCCTTTGGAGAGAATAATGAAGTGTTTTAGCAATATAAGGGAAGGAGAACTATTGCAGAATTAAAATTCTAGATTTTACTAATTATAGTTAAAATCCTTTGAAGAAGCTCTCCGGAAAGGAAATTTCAGAAAGAATGAGCTTTGTTTGAGAAATCTTAGAATTCTAACCTAAAATGGGTTCTATAGGAACTGTTATGAATTACAAAGAGACTCTGTTACTTTATGATTATCTAATAGGAGCTTCTTTGTTTCAGAAAGAGAAGAAATCTTCTTTAACTGTAAAAGAAGAACAAGAAAAACAAATGAACCTGGCTTCTCGAAAGTAGTTTCTAGTGAAGAAATTCTTCTGATCTTGATAGTGATGATTTAGCACTTTGTTGCTAAAAGATTCAAAAGTTCTATACAGAAAGAAGTGGGAAGGCCAACAGAAAAGGTTTAATCAAAAAAGAAATTTTTCCACCTAAATGCATTACCTAAGAAAGATCTTTCTGAAGTGGTTTTGTTAATGATGCAAACAACTAGGCCATAATAGCAACTTTCTAAAACTGGAAAAAGAAGTCAAAGAAAGAAAATTTAAGCAGGCAATTCCGCTAGCCGCTTGGAGTGATTCAAGACTGATTCCCTAATTCTGAAAAGCTAAAGTGACCAAGGAGAAACTGTAAAATATCTAATCTAATGGCAAATATCAATTTGATCCAAGAAATCAGACTTTTGACTTCCAACGATAGAAAGTTGGAAAAAACAATGAAAGATGCCAATGGTGCCAAAAGCAATGAAGAAAGTAATGTAAGTATTTCTGAAACCTGCAATTGGAAAACGAATCTTTTAAGATACTTATAAGATAACATTTTGCAATAATTTGAAAAAAACTTGTTAGAAAGCATAAAGTTTCTAAGAAAGAATTTCAGAAAATTAAAAAACTGAAAGTAATCATCTGAAAGATGTTTTTTATCAAAGAAAGTTAATGAAAAGAATCTTATCATAGAGATAAAGATCTAAAGATTGTATAATAGATTTTCCCTGAAAATCTGAACACTTGAAAGAAAATTGTAAATCTGAAATTCTAAAAAAATGATCTTTAAAAAACTGAGAATTAAAATTCCTAAAATCAATTTCAGAATCGTTTTTCTAAAAAAGATAAGTTTCCTAGCTATGAGGAAATTTCTAAACTGAATCATGTTTCTAATAAGAAAATGGTTGTTTCTAATGTTGTGAACTTTAGAACATCAAAAGTCCCTCACAAAAGAAAGAAAAAATCATAGTAAGCTAAATCGCACTTGTTACCACTAACCTCTAGGACCCATATGAAAGTTGGGTACCTAAATCTGCTGATCTTTTCAAGGGTGTGCCTAAGGAGCGAGCTGAAAACAAAAAATGTGGTACATGGACAGCGCTTGCTCCTAAGGGCAATAATGACTGGTGATAAGAAAGATTCAACCAGTATTAAAAAAGAAAAAGGGAGGTACAGTAAGCTTCGGAGACAAAGCAAAAAGGTAAATCAATGGGTATTGGTGTAAGTCGGGTTCTAAATCCTCAATAGAAGATGTATCCTTAGTAGAAGGATTACAATAAAACCTGTTTAAGTGTAAGTCAGATTTGTGATAACAATAGAAGAGTGATCTTTTTGAAACCCTCTTATTGTGAAGTTCAGAACATGCATGATAACAAAAAACATTAATTTGCTGGAAAAAGGTTTTTGAGAATATTACTAGTAGATCCTCTGATGTGGCATAACCTAGACCATATGCTTAGTTTCCCTGCTGATAATTTTAGT
Source organism: Jatropha curcas (assembly GCF_014843425.1). Next base: position 3,363,516 of record NW_023591140.1, on the reverse strand, counting down.
TGGTCTATGGCATAGAAGACTTGGAACATGCAAAGCTCCACCTTAAAATTTCTAAACTGTTTAAGAAGACTTGGGTTCGAGGTTTGCCCAAAACTAAAATTTGGCAAAAGATCACATTTGATGCTTGTGAATTGGGCATACAAACCAGAACATCTTTTAAATTCTAAGGCATGGTTTCTTCTTCGTAGACCTTTTAAGAATTGTTTACACCTTAATTTAATTTGGTCCTATTACTCCCTTCTAGTCTTGGAGGAAATCCTAATGCATTTGTTATTTGTAGATGATTACTCTAGGATTCACCTAGACCTCTTCCTTAGAAACTAAGGAATGAATCATATGACAATGTTTGTTTCCATCTTTGCAAGAGAATACAAAATGAGAAAGTATAACAACATAATCTGCAATTAAGAAAGTGAATCAAATGGAGGAAAAATTCATGCTTTTTTGCAACGAGTCACGGAATCCTTCCATAACTTCTCAAGTTACGTAGAACACCTCAACAAAATGGAGTAGTGGAAATGCAAGAATATAACACTTTCCAAGAAATGCCCAGAACCATGCTGAGTGATTTTTAAATACCAAAGTATTTCTGAGGCAGAAAGTAGTTACACTGCGATTTATATCTAAACAAGGCTTTTGGTAAGATCTAAAACTTAAAAAAAAAAAAAGACTCTATATGAGCTATACAAAGGTAGAAAATCAAAATACTTAGTTATTTTTTCATAATTTTTGGGTGTAAATGCTTCATTCTACGATAACAAGAAAAATTCATCTTGCTAAATTTGAATGCTAAAATCTTAATAAGGAATTATTTTCTAAGGATATTTCTTAATAAATAGGTAAAACAATATAGGGTGTTTAAAATAAGAAAACTCTAAGTTGTAGAAAGAATCTAATTCACTTGTGTTTGATGAATATGACTACTCCTAGAACTTTAGAAAAACGATGATCTTGTAGATTACTAATCCAAGAAAAGCCAAATGGACAATCAGAAACAACTAGAAATACGCCAAAAAGTGAGCAGAATGTTTGATAATCAGGCTGGACGCCAGAAAGATGAACATGAGATCAGAAACATCAACCGAAAGTCAAAATGCCAGAACAGAAAAATGGAGATTCCCAATTACCAAAAGAGTGGGATTTCATAAGTATCAACTCCAATAAGAGGACAATTGGAAAAGTCCTTCAGAAAGGATGATGACTAAGCTTCAATATAAGAAATATTTTAGTAATGTTGCTTTTGTTTCTCAATAGAACCTAAA